>JH155309.1:166750-187512 GCA_000226015.1 Mnemiopsis leidyi | reverse complement strand
CACACACACACACACACACACACACACACACACACACACACACACACACACACACACACACACACACACACACACACACACACACACACACACACACACACACACACACACACACACACACACACTTGTACCGGGTGTAAGAATTTAGCGCTCTGATTGGAGGTTTCTCAGCTGTCAGTTGTTTACAGAATTGCCTGAACTTTACCGGTCCTGCTGAGTGACCTATATCTGAATCCTATCGGTTGGCACCCAACCAACAGCTACTGCAGTGATTGACGCCTCCAGAAATTCTGCGAGGAAGTGCTGCACGAATGTTTTAAATACAGAAAATTAGAGGACTTTTCAGCTTTTCTAGTATCGCCATAGAGTTTATTAGTTATAATGATAAATGTGAAAATTTGGAGGGAATATATTTGCGATCAGATCTAGTTCTTTTAAGTTGTACAAAGGCTTTGTCGCATTTCGCAAGATTATCGGAAAAATTATCTGTTCAATAACGATATGGTGCAGCTGTGCAGAGCCTGGCCGCTTGTCATTATGATAGTGTCTAAACTCTAAGTGCAAGATTAAGTTTTATTGAATATTAATCGTGTATTGCAAAATAGCGCTAATTGCACTTGCCTGCTTACTCAATAGCAAGTTTCGGTCAAGTTATGCTATTCGTGTAATTAATCTGTTTTGACGTAGAGATTGATAAGTTAGGAGTGGTCAATAACCCGATTCTAAGTAATCTGAAGTAATGATTGAACCTTATAGATCTGTAGAACATTACGTGTGAAACTATATATTTTACGTGTGAATCTATATATTTTACGTTTGAATCTATATATTTTACGTGTAAAACTGTACATTTTACGTGTAAAACAGTACGTTTTACACGGGTAACTTAACATTTCACCGAGGACACTGTAAGACGTAACACTTAATTTCACTTTTCAGCAACTTCAATACGGAACGGTACAGTTTATATACACATGCGTACAACACCACAGTATCTGGCAGAATGTGGCGTTCTGGGAACGAGCTTTCTACTGCATAGTCCAGGTGTGTACTGTGTTTATAGATGGAAAGTAGTAAGTAAGTAGTAAGTAGTAAGTAGTAGGTATGTATAAAGTAGCAGTTGTGTAAGTAGTACTGTTAAGGTTGTTGCACTAAAAATTGGACTGCACGGAACCCCTCACCTTCCATTCCTTGTTTAACATGCCGTACAGCAAGGATTTTCACTGTGTATACCGGGCTAAGTGGTAAGTATTGCAATACTAACTCTGGGCTGATTGCAGTGTTGCGACAAAGCTTAAAGTTTTATATTACTAGATTAAAAAGTTATTTTTTGTCGAATATTCGTTTTTTCAAATTAAGTTATTATGTTAACATTCATTATATATATTTGAATCTTAAAAGCTATTAGAATCTTAAAAGCTATTAGATACTTTAAGAGATTAGATAAGATGATGCTGGCATAAATAATTGTTGGTAATTAATTAGTTTATTTATTTATCTAACGACACCTCTGTTATCAGCAACACATATTGGAAGTATT
The DNA here is from genome assembly GCA_000226015.1 of Mnemiopsis leidyi. Lineage (NCBI taxonomy): Eukaryota > Metazoa > Ctenophora > Tentaculata > Lobata > Bolinopsidae > Mnemiopsis > Mnemiopsis leidyi. The sequence goes on along the minus strand of JH155309.1, from coordinate 185,972 downwards.
CGAGACGATGGAGAAAGACGGGAAACTGAATCTCAGTCACCACGACGCTTCCTTACACAACGGGTAAATATGTCGTACAATCGTGTATCCATAAAATGTAAGATTTGTTCAATCGTGATGATTTTCTTAAAGATTTGCGAGCTAATATTGTCTAACTGATGTCTGAATAATTATAGTCTGTACGCAGTATTTTAGGTTATCAATAAAGCGTTGACAGTATTAGTATTGTATACCCGTTAATTTGGCGGCTTTTCAGGAATTCCTTTACTCTTGTCCCCGCTGTGTTGAACAGTGCCGAAAGTGCCCAAAATGTCATTATCGTTGCGCTGCACATTGCCTACTCAAATTTCGTCATTTCTACACGACAGTATTCAACATTCATGAACTTTTTACTGAAATTACAAAATTTCCTAAAATTAATGAAAATGTTACACGATAGTAAGGCCTGCCAGGCCTGGCCTGGGCAGCCCGAGTGTTTCAACTTGTAAAAGCCGAGTATTATTTAGATAAGGAATCCAATCAAAACCGCTTTGCAAAGTCCGATACTGGTTAATTACAGCCAGCAAAGTACGAGAGAGAGGAATTCTCGGGTGTATTTTTAACAATATGTTGATAGATTGTACATGACATTAAGTGCGTGTGTGTGCTTTGTCATTGTGAGAGTGTATGTCCTATATCATTGCCTAGTTTTTGGAGTAATTTCTTATCAGACTATCAAATGTACAGTGTTCACACTTTATATCCACCTTATATAAGCCAAGGTAGCATGACATTCGGTATGTTTCACGTGTTAAATATAAGTACGTGGTAGATAAATGCAGAGTTGATTAAATAAAACGTGCATTCACTTTGGTTTAATGAGTTTTTACAAAGGCTTCCTTCCACTCTCTCAATGTGTATGTATAATGTGTATCATGTATGCCTAATATAATCCAATAAAATGTACGTAGTAATGTATAACGCGCAATTTTGCATATAATCTTTGACATGTTTAGGCATGTCGGCTGTGAAATTGAACTACTTACAAGTACTACACAACGGGTTACTTCACAATCTAGGCTAATCTTACCCCTCGTCCTACAAAACTTTAGTGGCATCTAGAAGGGCGTTTTGCGAACGACATATCTGGAACGCGCGAAGACAAATAGTGGTAAGAAAGCAAAACGGCCTGTCATCGTTTTTGCGCGGCTTGGAGCCGCGCAGCTAGACGCGCATGTACACGCTTCTCAATTTGATCCATGATCGTACGATCATGGATCAAACAGTACGTCCAGTTGAAACTTAAGGGAACTCTTTTTGCTGTCTTGTCTTTGATAGATTGATTGTCGTATCTTCCAGGCACGCCGAGGAAAAGCACGCCCAGTCCATGCAAGAAATATCACAACGAGCCCTCATCCATTCAGCTTTGCGGGTAAGTTGAAGCAGGCATGGTGTAAAGTAGAGGGATTTTGTAATTTCTAACAGGCAAATTATTGATTTTTAGAATAAACTACAGTGTGGGGTAAAATTGCGGTTTTCACAACACCTTCGATTGGAGCAAGAAGGGTTTATGTTGAGCTTTCTCTGACCATGGTCTAGTTAACAATACTACTGTTCGTGGGCAAATAAAAGTCCCACAGAGGCTCAGCTTTACAGCATAACAATGACATAACTGGCTGATAAGATTTTAACCGTCTGCTACTTTTAGTTGTTATCTTGGGGAGACTGGAACGCGGATATGCACGATGAAGTTAAGACCCAGGAGGAGACTACCATCATTGGACAAGTCCGACATTTTTGTAGCAGAATAATCTGGCTCCTGGTGAGTTTTAGCAGAACACAATTTTCCACACACACACACCTTTATGAACGTTTCAATTTTCGTCTTAAACATCACATTGGACCTCAGCCGTATTACAAAAAAATTGGATTTCTCCTGTGAAACACTGAAAACAAGACACCGTTAACTTTCAGGTTCCTTTAAACATAAACCACGAAGACGACGGAACTTCTTTCAACAACATGGCTGAGATCGACAACTTGGACCACTTCGCTTTTAACGATCCCAGCTCGCCTCTCAGCAAAGAAGCTAGACGGGTAATTAATGTTCTTTCTTATCTGATGTTGTTAGGAGAATCTACATAACATTTGTTTGTTAACAGAACGGGAGACTTTCAAATGTATCTTGAAATGTTAGAAATTTTAGAATCGTTATCTGAAACTTACGTTTAGACGTCTAGATGAGATTGATTTTTCTAATAAAAGACTTCACCAACAGTCGCTCGACAAGCACGAGATAATCGAGATAGTAGAGAAGTTTGTGGACAACATCGTCATGAAGTGTAATGTGAAACATTACTCCGAGATCGACAAGATCAGGACTATCGTGAGTAAATTTAGGAGATTTTGTTTTACTGGATTGACTCCTAACCAGCACTGATCACTATTTCTTGTCTGTTGCTTTCACACTGATCGAGGAAGCCGGTGCTTGAATCATCTTGGGATACAGGAAGGATACAAGGATACAAAAATACAACTACTTTATTGTACAATAATATTAGTTGTAAATCTAAAACCTAAATATTAATAATTTACTCATATCAATGTATCATCTAACCACACATTCCATCAGATACCGGAAATGTTCACGATGCACTGTGAAACCCTGGAAGACGTCAGCACGCACGCAGCTAAACTGCCTCCAGTCGAGAAGACAACATTCTTGAAGGCCCGCACGGTGGTCCCACCTCTAGTCAACCTAGAGAGAATCCTAGCAGATCCGGTACACGTGTACATGATGCCGATACCCAGTAACGGGTCTATCGTACAGCCCCAGATACTTCCTGCTGAGGGAGTGTTGTACCTCACCAACTATCGGATCATCTTCAGGGGGTACCCCAGGAACAGTGACGATGAGAATACTGTTATCTACAGGTTTTTAGCCATACCTCTCCTTTTTTACTGATGTAGATATGTCGCTTGGAAATGGGGGATATATTTTCTTTCTAATAATCAAATGAATATATTTTGGATGTAATGCCGCATATATTAAAGAATTACCATCCCAGAACGATGCCGATCGGTTCCATCTACACGTTGACGACGGAACCTGAGAGATCAAACACGATCGAAGACAACGACCGAGACGACCCCTTCGACGATTTCCTCTGTGTCGAACAAGAGCTCCACATCTCGTCTCTTACTTGCCAGCTGTTCCGTATCGGCTTCTTCAACGAGCAGAGCTACGACGGTGTCGAACAGTTCAAACGAAAGTTGATTCAACGTCGGAAAGTAACAAAAATCGTTCACACTTTTGCGTACGTTCGGCCCGAACCGGAGCCACTGGACGGTGCTCGAGGCTCCCGGTCTCACCATCATCACCACAAAAACCGAAAGAGCATGTTAGTGAACAACCCTCAGAAAAACACGTCGACCTCATCGGCTGCACCGACAATCACAAAACGGGAACGCAGCAAAGTGGAGGAGAGTCCCAAGTCACCGAGCGGCCGGTTAAAGGCTAGTGAAGGATTGAGCCACAGTCCCAGTATGGCCAGCTTGGTCTCCAACGGTGACGAGCACAGTGAGAACATGTCACTGGTTTCCGGTCTCACTTCGACCAGCATTTTCGGACACAGCGGCAGTTTCCGAATCAAAAGGACTAAAAAGCGCCAAGTGTTGCGATACCGGCCCGAGTTTTCGTACTGCGAGGACTTTGCTCGACTCGGTTTTGGTGGTTTCAACGATATAGGAAAAACCTCCACAAAGGGTCCCTGGAGGCTGACGGCCGAAAACAAAGACTATAATCTGTGCCGCAGTTATCCAGCTATCCTCATAGTTCCGTCACTAAGCTCTGACATCGAGCTTCACAACGTTGCTCGACAGTTTGACAGAAACAGGTTCCCAGTCATATCGTGGCGGCATCCAAAACGTGCTGCCACCATATTGATGCGCAGTGCAAGCATTGTACGGCGTGGTGTAATGGACAAGATCAGTGCCGCTCACAAGACTTTCACTTACAAGGTAAAGGGAAACCAGGCTCGTCCCTCTACGGATCTCCCTGACAATGGATTTAGATCAGAGCACACCGAGAATTATCTCAACGTCCTGGTTCATAGTATCAAGCAGCTGGTTAGTTTTCTGATTTGATCTTTTTGTACTTCCAACGCAATTCAATTAAAAGTTTTAGCCTGAAACAACTGAAACAACCAAGTCTTACAATTAAAAGTTTTAGCCTGAAACAACTGAAACAACCAAGTCTTACAACTAGTTTGATAAAAATACCCTTCTAACCTTCCGGTCCTCAGCAAGCGAACTGCAAGACTACGGCCTACAACCCCCACAAATCGAAGAACCACCATCTACAGAAGTTCTTGTTCCGAGGAATGACCAAGTTGAAGGAGAACTTCACCATGAGTTCTGAGAAACTCTTCTCCGGATACTCAGGTATGGTTCGTGGTCGGTCTGTGTTAGATGGTCTCGGCAATTGGGGATTAAGTTTATCAGCGAGATTAAAGTCTTCGATCACCCCTTACTCCTTGAATTCTGACTAAGAGTTGGTTCAAATCAAATAAAGGCCGATCCTTTTTTTAACTCGACCAAGCACTAGCTCCTTGGCCCTAACTTAGCAGAGTTCAATAGTGTTTTTGTTATTTTCTTCTCGACTCATGTCTCATGTGATAGACAGAGGATTTAATAGAAATTGAATCCTATGTCTATCACTTCAGTCAAGAAGAGAATAAGAAAAACACTGTTGAACTCAGCTTCTAATCCGACTCATAAACAATAATTCGATCATTCAGTTTAGACGTTTAAACATAACTTAGCGGTCAAATATAAACGAGCCTACAATCTACATATTTGCAGCGTCGCAAGCTGCTCTGTCCCACATCCCGGAGGGAGACACGATGTCTCAGTTGCTGGAGGAGGAGGAGGAGAACACAAAGATTACTTTGTTCGTTATTGGCCGTTACCACGACCTCAAGGTAACCTGACATGACCATTGACCATGTCGTGTTTTTTTGTGTGTTTTGGTTTATCGTCATTGCACTGTTTTTCTGTTCATAACGCTGTTTATTCTGTTAGTATTATATAATCTTGTTTCTAAAACTTTCCAAACGGGCGGGAGATTCTGCAATGATTTGTTGACGATTCAATTTTCAGAACGCGCGAATGGAGAACTATACTGAAGTTGAGATGATTGGAATAGAGGACATGCATTACAGAGAGGTATGTTATATGTCATGTGAGCCGTGAGGTGCATGTTTTACGATTATCAGAACTGTTGTAATGTATTTTATAAAAATACATCAAACATTTCATCATGTAAATACTTCTGTTACACCAGGTAGCGAGATCGTTTGAGCTGCTGATGGCGGCGCTACACCCGGAATCAGAGAAGTCCGACTTTTGGACTCAGATAGAAAACAGCAACTGGCTCGAGCAGGTAAGTGGGGCAGTGCCCCAGGGGCACGCGTTTTTCGGGCGGTTGTGTGGGCACCAGGGCATAATATTGCTTTGGGGAGGTATTGGGGAACTGGGGCATGTGTTTTTAGGCGTTCCTGTAACGGTTAAATTCTATTATACGTTGCTTCAAGTAAAATGATGGGAAGAGAGGTAGATTTCTTTCTTTGGGCATCCTTTGTTGTTATGTTTTTGTTAATTTTCTTCTACTAAAATAAAACAGTCGGTTCCATCAAACTCGCTCTATATTCACTGTGAACAATAATAATGAACTTTTACGTAAATAAGATAAATTAAATGGACGATAGAAATCAAAAGCACAACCAAACACGTCACGGAAATAAATAAACTATTTTTAATAATACAAATATTTCGACAAAACTGTCCCAGTGCCGTATCGTGACTATAAGTGGTAAAGTTGAGTGTCATTATCTAACGAGGAAGAAGGGTCATGATGTGTGGCTTGGAGGGTCGGATAAATTCTCCTTTCTTGGATTCCTCGGACTGGAACCATCTCCTTATTGGACTCCTGTAATTGTAGAACTTATCCATGAAGTTGTTGATCTTGGGGTACTCGTTCTTTTCAAAGGGTTCTGGCAGAAAGTCCTTCAAGTCGCAGAGACAGGCGTAGAGGAGGTAGTCCGCGTGGATGGGAAGAGTGTCTCCCATGATGAAGGGTCCCTCCAGCAGAGGGTCCAACTTCTTGGCGAAAGAGACGAACTTCTTGGAGAATCGTGATTTGGCGTAAACGGGGTCAAACTGTTTTTCAGGGTTGTTTGGTGCGAAACAGATCTTGTTGATGAGGTAGACCATGCTGTTCATGATGGAGAAAAGGACCTTCTCGACTTGCTCCGAGCGTTCCACCATAGCCGGATCGTCCGGGATGAGGAAGTATTTGGCGCCGATGGCGCGGACCAGGGCGATCGTCTCAGTCATCTTGCAGTCCAGGTCCATCCAGTTGTTGGTAGTGTCGTCCCGGGGCTGCAACCAGGCTGGGCAGTGGTCCATGTACTTCTCCAGCTCTCCTGGGAGGTGGATTTGATAATGGCGGGGAATGAATGTTGATATGACTGTGATGTAGAGTTGATAATGGCGGGAATTAATGTTGATATGTCTGTGATGTAGAGTTGATAATGGCGGGGAATTAATGTTGATATGTCTGTGATGTAGAGTTGATAATGGCGGGGAATGAATGTTGATATGTCTGTGATGTAGAGTTGATAATGGCGGGGAGTAAATGTTGATATGTCTGTGATGTAGAGTTGATAATGGCGGGGAATGAATGTTGATATGACTGTGATGTAGAGTTGATAATGGCGGGAATGAATGTTGATATGTCTGTGATGTAGAGTTGATAATGGCGGGGAATTAATGTTGATATGTCTGTGATGTAGAGTTGATAATGGCGGGGAATGAATGTTGATATGTCTGTGATGTAGAGTTGATAATGGCGGGGAGTAAATGTTGATATGACTGTGATGTAGAGTTGATAATGGCGGGGAGTAAATGTTGATATGTCTGTGGGAAGTACTAATACAGTGATGTGAGACATCTTAACTTACTGTCATGATTATTGCTATCGAGATCTTTATGGTGATATTCATGATATTATTTATCAAATCAAAATTGAAGCTATTCATAATTTATCTATGAGAAATCGTATCGTCTCTTTTTACTTAATTATATTTCTATTACCTTCACATGCTTTTTTCTGATGCTCTTCCCCCAGTACCATTCGAGAGGTCAGCATCATTCTGCATACTTTAGATTCCATTGGTTTCATCGGCATGGTGACTTGTGACAGAGACTCTACTAATTTGCTCGTTGTTAGTGCTGCCTTAAATTACAAAACAGGAAAAAAAATCACAACTGTCTACCTTGGCTGTGTTTTCGGAGTCGCTTGATAGATATGTAATATACAATAAAGTAAAATTCGATGTATCAATAAACTTATGCGATTTGGAAATATTCTGATCAGCTCAAGCTAAGAGGCATCATGAAAATTGAAAATACGAAGATCCGTTATGTACACGCTGAGTTAGTAAAAGTTTTAATACAAATTCGGTTAAGTCTTAGTCAGAGGAAATACTGCGCTGCTTCGACGGGAGAAGAAGGCATGCAACTGAAGTAATGATCATGCCTAGAAGATCAGTGGTATTTATTCAAGAGCAACGCGATTAGATTAAAAGCATTTAATTAAATGCCAATCATCTTCAGTTGCACCTACATAATTTTTTGAGATAAAATATTCTTGATTGGCTTCTTTGGTTTCTTTTATCATTGTTACAATTAAAATAAATCAATTTGTTAATCATTTGAGGGAGACGATAGCAACAATGTCGCAGTCACATCATTAATTAATTGTCTTATATCATCAATTATATATACTGATGTTAAGTTTCTTGTAGTTGAATTTTAAACGACAGACCTGATAAGCGCGATGTAGTGACAATCGGGGAAGGACCATAGTTTAAGCTTTAAGGTCGAATTATTATTTGAAAAATTATCGTCTTTGAAAATTTGCAACAAAATTACACCCCATTTTATGACCTCAGTTGTGTTTGTGCCGTCATAAAAAGGTCGCAAGACGTCATGAAGTCAAGAGAAGAGAAGGGACTAGTCCTTGGTCTGGGATTCCCAGGAGATATTTAGAAAATTGGAACTGTACACCGAATAGATAAAAGCAGTGGTTTATATTTCAAGATTCTGATCAAAAGTAAAAAATCATAATAATGATTGTTATAATTGAGACATCGTATTCCCCAAGAAGAGGCTGTTTCATGGAAAGCACCTGTATTCAATCGAAAAATAGCAAGATCCTCTGCGGGATTGGCTAATCGATAATACGAAGCAGTCAAATGGTTAAATGATTGAGACCATTGAATGATTGAGATATCATATGTTCCATATCATATGTTCCTTAAAAATGTAAATATTTGGTCACCCTCGCTGTGAATAAACCTGCCTTGCAAGACCACCGTGTCAGGTGTTGTTTTGTGAGACTTTAATGAGAGAATGAGAAATTAGTGGGCTGCCATATTCCTTCTAACCTCGCTCTTTTCTTTGATAGACCTGGCCGTGTCAGCCCACCTCAAACACCCCTTTATAGCTACGCTGGAGAAGGCATACAGCAGGGGGTTAGTCAGACAGTGAAGATACAGCATACCACGTGACACTGCCATGATCACATGGTCAGACATACTGTTCATGTGCTCTGTCAGGGTGATGACGTCATGAGTCGTTGCGTAGGGTAACCATGACAACGTGAAAGTTATGTTTATCAGTACCGCCTTTATGAGGATCAATCTGGGACTCAGATACCTCAGTCTTGGGCGTTTTTTCAAGTACAAAACGATCAGCACATATGCAGTCAAATTGAACATCAGAGGAACTATCATGAACAAAAGATAGACAAGAGTTTTGAAAGTGTGACCGTACACACAGTTAGTGTCACTGAAGAGGAGGAAAGTACACTCCTCCAACTTGTCGGATGTGATGATGCTTGTTAGACCGGGATGAATACCAGCAGTTTCAGACTGGTTGAGAAGATGAGATATCACCAGGCTGGTCACCAAGACGAGGAGGGACAGAGACCAGCTTGTTGCTATGGAGACGTAGAGAAGTCGCTTGTGTCGGCTGGTCTTGTATCTGAGGGAGCGATCTTAGTTATCAATTGTGAAAAGTTGAGCTATCTTGATAGTTTACGTTTCAACAAAAGTTGAGATTCTTTAAAGAAATTGATGTTCTACATGCTAAGATTAGCAAACTCAAACTCAAGCCCCCACTTCACCGTGACACTTACAAAAAGGGGTACATAACAGCTACAAGTCGATCTATAGTGATAGGCAGGACGGCTAACATGTTGGCGTAGCGAGATACGGAGTGTAGGAAGGTTTCTAGGATACACGTCAGTTGGTCCGACAGGTCCATAGCTCCATCTGTTTTTATTGGAAACTGTTAGTCAGTCGATTTTAGGCAATCGGCCCACTTATATTTTGTTTTTTATAAGCGATGGATTCTTTAACATATATATATATATATCGTTTGCTACGAAAACACGATTTTAAAATTGTCAAAGTCGCCGTTTGGAAATTAAACACAATCTAGTCGAATCGCTGTAGGGGGTAGATCTTAAAAACAACTTACTAAAACCACGAAGAAGTCCAGCTAGAGCGAAGAGTGTGTCTGTTATAGCCAAGTTTAGATAAGCCAGATCGTACGTGTTCTTGTACTGTGGTAAATGGAATGTTAGATCAATCGATCAGCGCTGCTTCGACGTTTAAACTTAGATCGGAAGTGAAGCAATACGGTTACGTTCTGCTAGACGAACGAAATAACTAAGCGTGTAAACTTCTGAACTTTAAAAAAACACGTTCATTTATATGAACTACTGGAACTTCACAACTTCACAACTACTGGAACTTCACAACGTAAAAGAAGAAAAAGGCGTGCAGTAAACATGACTTGTGAGAATCACGTGACCCACCTTTCTGTTGCTGATGTAGACGGTGATCATGATGCTGTTGAGCATTGTGGCAGGAACGTTGATCATGACCAGTGAGAAGTTCATCCAAAGTTCCACATCCTTCTCCGAGGTTGTGTTTGCCATGTTGTTTTGTTACCTTGCTAGTAAGAGGGAGGTGGTTTATTTGTAGGAAAAAAATCGGTTTAACCTGCTCGTACACGATGAACATGTCATTAATGAGATAAAAATTAATTTGTAAAAATTCAGACAAATTTCAGAGGGATTTCAAATCATATTGATTTTTTGTATTTCTAACTCTCCCAGATTTTTGTATTTCTAACTCCCCCATCTCCCAGATATCTGTATTTCTAACTCCCCCGTATCTCCCAGATTCAGAAGATCCTGGAGATCTCCTGCTCGCTAGTGGAGCTGATGGACAGATGGGGAGTGTCAGTGTTATTGGCTCTGGAGGACGGCAGTAACATCACCGCTCAGATCAGCTCTCTTATCCAGCTGCTCACTGACAAGCACTACAGGACTATCAAGGGGTGAGTTTTGTTTTGTTTGAAGTCATGATTTTATCGTAATGGTATATTGAAGATAGCGGCGATGTCCATATTTAGTTGTTTTGAGTTATGACTGCTAATCATCTCTCATTTGAACAACACAATTCAAATTTGCTTTATCGCAGATTCAACATGTTGATAGAAAAAGAATGGCTTTCATTTGGACACAGATTTTCACTCCATGGTCGACAGACGAACGAAAAGGAAGACAACTTTGCTCCGATCTTTCTGCAGGTAGCCAACTGTTCTCTCCTTTTCTCTAATCGAATTGGGTAAAGCTAAAAACCGGTAAACGGTGGATAACTGAGGTTCGCGATCTTTCGATCGTGCATCGGTGGTCTTGAATTAGTTTTACAGGCCTGGGTATTACTCTATTATATTCCTTCAATGTTTTATGTTTTGCTTCTATGTCATCGAACTTGGTATTAAAAATAGACATGATGTAGTTTTTATTGTATTTAGAATGAATGATGATAAGTTGTCAGTGTTGTATTAAGGAAGATCAGATATACATACAAAGTTTAAGGAAGATATACATACACAGTTTGAACGCTGATTAGCAAACCTCAATCTTCTTTCTGAATAAACGAACCTTATTTCCACTAAGAAAACCCCGTCTCCAATAAATAAACCTTATTTCCAATAAGTAAACCTTATTCCTACTTCTGCAGTTCCTGGACACCGTGTATCAGATACACAGACAATTCCCCCACTGTTTTGAATTCAACGAGTTTTACCTCGAGTCCCTAGCATATCACCACTGTAGTATGAGGTACAGATCCAGCTATCTTTTAGTTTTTACTCGGTACTTCATCAGATCTAATTAATATTTTTTTGAATTGTGATGTTTACTGAAGGTCTGTATTTTTTTTTAAATTCAGAATTTTGTGAATTTTTGGAACTAAAATTTACTAAACGACACTAAATAAACACAGGTTTAGAACGTTTGTGTGCGACAGCGAGAAGAAACGAGCTCAGGCTCTTGGCATCGTCCGGATGGAGGACGATAGCAGGACTTCCACGCCGGAGGTACAAATAATTAACTAAATAGCTTATTTAACTAAATTTACTAGATTGTTATTTAGTTAACTCAAAATGATTAATGATAAATGATAAACAGTTCTACAGTTAATTGACTTATTGATAGTTGTACTTCTCTTACACTAAAATTGAAAAAAGAATTCGAAATTCGATTATTTTATTTGCATGTAAAGTTAATTGTGCAAACTTACAACAAAAGAAAGGTAAAAAGTAAACTCTTAACAGAAACAGAGCCTGCTTTGAGTTTGAAAGAATAATTATGTAAAGAGCTACTCGAGCTGAGCTGATGCCTAATTCATATCAGTTAATATTTGCGGGCAAAATGCCAAGATGCGTCGCTTCTTCTTAGGCAATTTTCCCTAAGTTTTCTATTACCAATCTTTAGCTGCCAACTCTGCAACAGTCGAAAGATATCGTAATTGAGCAATTTTGTGACGATAACATGCATCTGGTGTCCATATAATTAGAAAACATCTACCTAGTAAAGACTGTGAGGAGGATAAAGGAAACACCCTCGTAGGAGATTGCTAAATCACGAACTGAATTTCAATATTTCAAAATCTGCTTTACATTTCCTGCTTAATGAAAGACTCCCTGGCGATAGCTTATTATAGTACTACTGCTGATATCCAATAATCTCGTTACAACTCAATCAGGTGACACGTCGCTCCAGTTCAGTTAGCTCTACCTACGAGAACAACTCCTACTCGGACGACTCCCATAGTTTCTGGACGTACGTGGAGAGTCTGAAGAAGAGCGGACCTCTCTTCTACAACTACCTCTATCGACCCACTAACGCAGAGCATGTAAGTGGAATGTGTGGAATGTGTGGATTTAGTAAAACAATAATTTTTTGTTTATCCTAGATTTGTCATTTGCTTTCAAAAAACTTTCTTGTGGAAACTTATTCACTTTACTTATTTACTTTTCCAAAACGTATCCCCATTTGGACCAAAATATTGGGACTGAGTGTGTTAATACTGGCTGTCCTGCATAAAATGAGGCGCAAAAAACAGACGAAGCAACGTTCATCGAACGGTGTCTATGTTGCAAGCAACAAAAAAATCACGTGCAACCTGATACAGCAGTAAAACCCGAAATCATCCTCCTTGCTGGAACTACCAACGAATCCAGTCTCGTGTCAATGTGATCACGTGACCCTAATGACAAACAGATGTTTCTCTGCTTTAACGTGGAGATATTAAGAACTTATCTCGCTCTAACTATTGGTGATTTAACTTGGCATCATGATGGGTTGGCATCTCGTGGGTTATTTCTGGCATGCTAGTATACCATAAACAGTTCTGGTTTGATGGTTTATAATAAGCTAACCTCTTATTTTGAACATAAAAATTTATTGCAATCATTTATCTATTGCAGTAATGGAAATAAGAAAATATATATAGAGCAGCTCTTCAATCATTTAATATTTTAACCGACCCATTTTTGATAAAATATATACGGAAACTTAAGATTGCTTGAACTTGACTCATAATTCACAAGTAAGTCAAGGAATATTATCAGGCTGCGAGCATATCGTTAAGTACATGCATACGGCAGATGTCCATCGCCTTGGTGCATTCAAAAAGTTGAAACCTTCAGGATTATAAATTACTAAATGAGAGATTAGACATACATATGTTACGCTTGATCGATGTTGGGTAGTAATAAATAAAAGAAGTTCTCATCAATAAATTCATCTGTAACTGAGCCAACTACTCGAATTTAGAGGCGGGGGGGGGGGGGGGGTAATTCAACACGGACATCAAACATATAATATTACAAGATATTTTTGATAAATTGTCATTCTCATATCTTACGGGTCTTTGGTAGTTTAAAATGCCTTCAAATAAGTTCCCCTCCTAAGTTGCATTTTTAAACCCCCCTCTTCTCGACTGGATAACAAACCCCCTAAATCTCCCTCTTCTCGACTGGATAACAAACCCCCTAAATCCCCCTCTTCTAGACTGGATAACAAACCCCCTAAATCCCCCCTCTTCTCGACTGGATAACAAACCCCCCTAAATCCCCCCTCTTCTCGACTGGATAACGTAACTAATTACCGGTCAGGTGCTACGCCCCAACATTCACCTGGCTGCCCTGGAACTGTGGAGCTACTACACTAGAGACGACATGATGCTCGGCACTGCTTATGAGCCTGATCTCTGGGTGGTCAAGAAGGGGAAAGACAAGAAACGTGAGTTGGGTGGTGTGTTGTGCTAAGTTTATGTTAAGGTTAGCAATTAGCATGTATCACATGATTTAGTATTTATTACAAGATATATTTGGGCAAAAATGAAACAATATTAAGCATTTCTTACAATTATTACAAAGACACAATGCTAGATTCTCTATGATATGTATAATAACAAATATAACACTTATAAGAAATATATCACTAAAAACAAACACATCACTATTTCAGCGGTGCCGGTGTCGTCTAAGGAGCAAGTCAGCGAGGGGCTCGGTGAGGTTATACTTAATCTTACAGAGCTCAGACTAAATAGAGGTGCGTCCCTACATTTCGAAATTCCTCATTTCCACTTACTTGCTAACTTGCACATTTCCAATCTAATTTTACACTTATTTCCTTGATTACTTATCTAATCTCACAGTATTTGCATGTGTTGTTACAAAAACTTCCCGACTTATGTCCTCCTGTCTATATGAGAAAAACTTCAAGTAACTGTGACATTGTTCAGGTAACGACGACGTTCAAGTTGATTCTCCTTGGCTACAAACTCTGTACACCTTTAACCTGGATTCTCATTATAAGGTACACTAATAAGGTAGAGTACATCACTAATAAGGTAGAGTACATCACTAATAAGGTAGAGTACATCACTAATATGGTAGAGTACATCACTAATAGGGTACTCTTACTTGAATAGTAAACTCTGTACACCTTTAACCTGGATTCTCATAATAAGGTACATCACTAATAGGGTATAGTACATTGAATGACTAGTAAGGTAGAGTACATCACTAATAAGAAATATGGTACTCTTACTTGAATAGTAAACTACAACTTCTCCAAGGTTCAATACATTATGTACATCTAACTAATGTACATTGTATAGAACACTAGAAAGGATGGTACAATGCTAATGGATAGGTTAAATCCGAGTGAACTAGGTTAAAATTAATATCGAAATATATGTTTCAAATTTTTACTTTTCGGATCATTGTTAACATGGTAATTGAGGGAGGAGGATATAAAAAAGGAAACGAAATGTTATATTTGACACTGCTATATTTGATTCAACCTAACATCGCCAAGTCAATACTATTGTACCAATTACTAAATAGTAAACGTTTTGAGCTAGTGTTATTCTTATATTCTGGTGGTGCTTATATTCTGGAGATGCGACAAAGCGTGGAGGTGCGAAGTTTCGCTTCACCGATATCCATTACTCTCCTAGCGCTCTCCTAGATCAAGAGTTGTGGTATCATGTGATATGTACATTTGGTCAATAAACAACTGGGTAATGGTAGATACTAACATACGTAACTCAGTTAAATTTTCAGAAAATTGATTTCAGAAAATTCAAATCGATTGTTTTTCAGCCTGCCAAAGAAGCCCTTGCTTTAACAAACCGAACGAAACTTAGACGTAGATTGCAGCAAGCAAACGTCCAGAGCTTAGCTTCGGTAAGTTTTCAATTTTGAAGAGTGAGAATTTCTTTTCAGCTAGATATTACACATGAAATTACAAAGAATGTTGATAGATAGTTTTATTGTCAATCGCTACAATTTGAATTTCTCAATAACCAAAGTAATGAACCAAATAAACTAACTGGTTATTCATCCCAGGGTAAAGTGCGAGTTAACGGCCACAGGTTTGAGCTGTACAATTACAATCCCTTCACGGAACCAGAGAAACTGCCGTGTGTCATTTGTGAGGGTAATCCCGAGATACCTGCCCGCTCACAACTTACAATTAGAGGTAATTAACTTGTGGTTCCCGTCGTCCTGCCCCACAACATCGTGCCCCACAACATTCTTTCCCACATATTTTACCCCAGTGACCCCAACCCAAACCCTAACCCAACCCTCACCCTCACCCTAACCCTAACCCTAACCCTAGCGAAGTTGTCTGTTGTGGAGTAGGACGTCACTGAGGCTAAATTTCTTGGTTTAAGTGCTCTGGGACACGATGTTCTGGGGCAGGACGTCGACCACCTTTAACTTGTGATTAACTTATAGGTTAACTTATAGGTTATTAGAGGTTTAGAGGTAGTTGAACTCATAATTAGAGGTGTTAAAGCTAAAGGATATGATAATGTTATGAAGAATATTGGTAGACAAATAACATCAGCCAATCAATAAGATCAGCAAATCCTCTCTGTTTACAACTATGGAAATCGATTATCTTCCTACACCTTTGCTAGATCATTAAATCTTCCAAAGCTCACGTTCAAACATCAAACTTAATACAATCGCTGAAGAATAGTGGGAACTGAAATGAAACGAAGAGATAGACACATCTGACCTAACTATTTTCTCAGCCCTGAAGAACATTGAATAGTATCAAGTGTAGTTCTGAAGCTTACACAACATTAGTTCACACCACACTTTTATCTGACATGATATTTTTGTTTTACATCAATAAATGGTGTCATGATATGTGAGCAGCCGTACTTCGATATTCAATCTTTGTAGGGTTATTTACAATTAACAATAATGGTAATAGAGAAAACTATCGTAATAGCGTAATAGTGGAACAATAAGTTTGTTAGAAACCGAGAAAGCTTGAAGAAGCGTCTGCTTGAGAAAGCTTGCTTCCAAAATTTCAAAAACACACGGGAAACGAGGACTCGCCAATTGACCGTCACGCCAAGTTACCGCCATAATAAGGTTGTCATATCTCAGCTATTTAACCCTGGCCTTGCCTTGAAGTTAGATTTATATATCGAATTGACGGGGGATCTTTAACTTTTAGGCTCGGTTTGTAAGATTGTACAGTTATCTGCGAGACATGTCTGCAAGAACTGACCACTTGATTGCTCTTGTCTGACGAGGCGTGAGAAAGCCAGAATCTTCTATTTGACTGAACTGAGATTTAGCTTCTGTTTATCGAGTTTAGTTCACGTTAATTTCATGCCTATTGTATGAGCCGGAGTTGTTTCTTTATTGCAGCGATTCTTGTGGGAAAATCGTTCAAGTTGCAAAATATCCAGTCGCCAGATTGGCAGAGTGCGTTTGGTTGTATCAGAACATAAATACATATTATAGGTGAACGCAATTTGAGGACTGTCACAAAATATTGAACTATCCAGGATTATTTCTTGTCAAGAGAAACTCATTGATCATTTTCTGATAGTCATGACTATACACTGTACAAGTTAAGTATAAGGTATGACAACGGTTTGCATATTAGATATGTGCTCCGAGAAATCTTAAAGAATATATCAGCGCGTTTCGTTTTTCACTCGTCACAGAGGTGGCGCGCAGCTGCGATCGTCTAGTGGTTAGGACACTGCGTTGTGGCCGCAGTAACCCAGGTTCGAATCCTGGTCGCAGCACTTTTTGATGCGTGTACTAAGATAAAAAGGATTCAGGTTGACAATGAAAATGGTTGATGAAAATTTTGATGTGAACAAATTTCCTTCTTTTGGAGCTGGCACACACTTTTAACCGCCTCAAACATTAAAAGACTGATTTGATTCGAGAGAATATTTCAAGTTCCCCCTATCTCAAGAGAAGTGAATTTTCACAGTACTTTATCTTGCTTATGCAAAGATTGTGATTAATAATTCTATCTATCACCTGAACTTCAATCTACACCAATTTTCAAATGTAGGACAGATATGAAATAATGTTTTAGATTTTATAGTCTGTATGCAAAATGTCCGACAAAGCTAATTTGTTCACTCCCTTGAAACGAATATTTCAACCACATAACCATAACAAAAGTTTATCATTTATACAAGATTGGCATTCAACAATAAAACTGAAATATTTTAAGCGTTTTGCAAAAGCTGACCTTGAAGGGACTCGAACCCTCAACCTTTGAATTAGAAGTCCAATGCGCTAACCATTGCGCCACAAGGCCATGTTGTGCGTTCTAATCCGCCAAAATATGAAATTAAGCTTGATCGTTGATACACACGC
Source organism: Mnemiopsis leidyi (assembly GCA_000226015.1). Taxonomy (NCBI): domain Eukaryota; kingdom Metazoa; phylum Ctenophora; class Tentaculata; order Lobata; family Bolinopsidae; genus Mnemiopsis; species Mnemiopsis leidyi. Next base: position 168,347 of record JH155309.1, on the reverse strand, counting down.
AAGGAAACATCAAGTTATTGATGTTCAAAAGACCTGACCTTGAAGGGACTCGAACCCTCAACCTTTGAATTAGAAGTCCAATGCGCTAACCATTGCGCCACAAGGCCATGTTTCCAATACGAAATCAAATGTCTTTATCGAGATTCAATTTCACCATATCCAGCTAATGCATCTGCTCATCCTCAAATAGCGCACCAAATTATGATTGGTTGATGGTACAAATCGTTTATATGATACTACATGATACACGATATCTATATACAAATTATTTAGTGCACGCTTTGTTCAGCTGACAGCTAATTTATTGCCTTCTAACAGAGTAACACCTACAGATCGGCAATCAGTAAGACTTCATAACACGTGAGCAACTGAAAAATACCAACTTCAATTCAAATTTATTGTCCAGGTATACTAATTACACTACTTCAGGATTGAAGTGCTGCTACTGTCAGATAACGATACACACGATATGCCAGCTATTCGTCACGACAACATGCAAGAAACGCGAGGTATGTCACATTCTGTACACTCAAGTCAATATGTTCGTTTAAGACGTCCTCTTGATCTAACATTCACCCATGTTTGTGTTTTGTATGCTGGGGATTCGTGTCTGGCACATTTCGTCGGGAAATTGTTTCTCCATCCAGTTTGATTCTGAAAAATTTGCTCTGAGATTAGGTATGGAAATTTAGCAAAATTGGCCAGGCCTAGCTATATGTTGCTGCGGAAACTTTTAAGTCATGACTAAGGTTACGTAAGGATTCAAAAATCTTGACAAGTTTTTCATGAAATAAGCATTTCCATTAAGCACGCTTAGCTTTGGTCTGCCTTGTATTATATAGTGCTTCTTAAATTGCATTGTATTGGGCCCTTTGAAGCATTCCACAATTGACCAGTGAGATGATAGCGGTGACATATGACAAACACACTAACTATTTAAATCAGATTTTGTATGTTATAATGTATAATATTTAGGAACCTATCAGCAATTCAAAGTGTATAGAAATAAAGTAAAGAAATTAACCAAGTATAGAATGATAACGTGGAATAATTAATTAAAGAGGAAAGATAACTTACAGTTCTGTATGAGATGCTATTGTTCGTTTTGGGATAGATTGATGATCGCACAGCTCTATTTTCTCATTGTGTGATACGACGAAGTGATATCTCTTGCCCTATTTCGTTCTTTTTTATTGATTTTCCTTCGTATCTGGGGTCCATATTTAGCATCTCCTAGATGATTTTTTAGTCACTTTTGTGCTGCTGATTTTGTGTTGTCTGTAATTCCCTTCTCTCAATAATTCGGTGTTCTTTCCCCCTTGAGCTGTCGTTGGTGAAGCAGATTACGCTCAAGAAACTCACACGCAAACACACGCACACACGCACACACACACACACACACAAACACACACACACAGACACAAACACACAGACATAAACACACAAACACACACACAGACACACACACAGACACACAGACACACTCACACACACACACACACACAGACACACACAGACACACACGACAGACACACACACACGACACACACACACNCACACACACACACACACACACACAACAAACACAACAAAACAC
>JH155309.1:140908-166044 GCA_000226015.1 Mnemiopsis leidyi | reverse complement strand
ACAGACACGCACACACACAAAAAACACAGACACGCACACACACAAAATTGAGAAAACACTCTTATAGACGGAAGAAGATACGGAGCCGATACCCCGATCCCAGACCATCAAGGGACGCTCAGACGATTACCGGAAGTCCCGAATTCTGATTCCTGTTTCCCGCTCTGCAACTCAGCCCGATCTCTCATCTTCCCAGGGAGCCAACTACGATCAAAAGGTAGTTAAAGTGAGCAAGTTCAGACGGATGTTTAGAAAGAAAGATGTGGGGCCTCTGCGAAGGATGAGTGTGCTGTGAGACACGAGATCTTTTATCAGAAAATATTTCCTTGTGTTCGAAAAAGAAAGCCAGCAGCGCTTGAAAGTCAGTTGGACGCTGCAGGACATAAACGCGTGTGTGTGTGCTGTTTGTGCAAAGGAGTTCCTGTTCGGAACAAACCACCGAAACAAATTTCTATTTTCAGCTGTCAATTTGGCCTTGGTTTGCCTTTTACCGTGTGTGTTTGTGTGTGTGTGTGCGTGTGCAAGTTTTCATTTGCTGTAAAACATCAAATTCGGCGCAATTCACGGTCAATTTGAGACGATCGATACTAATTTCTTATTCCTTTGAATAACTAGTCTTTGATTTCAACAAAGTTGCGCCGAATAGATGATGTTGAGCAGTTTTTTACTTTAGGTTTAGGTAATAGGTTGTGTAAACAATGTGTAAACATCAAAATAAAACCGTGTTTTAATTACGTCAAACCAATGTTGCTAATTGTATCATTTCCAACTAGTTCATTATTTGGTTTTGGCCAAGGCTTACCCTAATCTCAAGACCACAATGTCAAAATGCACAATCCAAATCATCAAAATTATTTTTACCTCCGAAAAAGTAGTGCCACGCAAATCCAATGTTAAGTTAAAAACGGCAAGATAGTGTCAATTCCAAAGTATTTTGCACCAAAAGTAACAAGTTAAATGTTTAGCCGATCAAAAGAGAAACCCGGATGGTACACCGTATATCTGACTTCCTTGGAACCCAATCGACAAGAGACAAACATGACAAACAAACAAACAAACCGACAGACAGACTCAGCTGTCGGCCCCCTGACTTGGCATTGATCCAAGATTCCAACATTGCCGACAGTGGTGTCAAAATAGCAGACTTGGACGGCAACAATTCCACGACTCCACTTTCGACAGTTTCCTATACTTATGACTCTTGTGATTCGCCCTACAGCTACGGCAATTATAGTTACAACTCGACCCTCTTTTCGACTGATTCTTGGGTAAATGTGAAATAGTAATTTTAAATTGTAATTTTGAAATTCAGGTGCGATTGTGACATGAATATGATTATAACTCTATTGATTCTTAGATTTCAAAAGATCCTAATTGCTGATGTAGTTTATTGTTACGCGGTTAAAAATTGCAGACTAACAAATTTTCGCATTCCTCAGAGTATCAACGAGAATCACGCAGCTGCTAACCAAGCTCCAGTAAGTTACTGTCAAAACAATTTCTGCTTTATCACTTCGAATCGATATTCAACAGACCGTATTTAAGTTGCCAGATTATCAGACTAAATTTGTTTAGAAGGCGCGCAAGAAGCGTCGTGGTAAAGACTACTGCCGGTTCTAGAATCTGTTCAATGTCTGTAGTTTGGCTGGGTCTTATTTTTAGAGCACCGGTTTACTTGTTTGACAACTATTACCAAGAAGTTTAAACTTTCTTTGAAAAATTTGACTACTTTTTCTTTTTTATAAGTTTGACATCTTCAAACCCTGTTAGCAAATTTTCCTTTTACACAAGCATTTTAGGCTGTTCATCATTACTTCTGTTCTCAAATGTTCATAAAAGGTCGCATCAAACAATTAAAATTTTCGAATATGTCCAAAATTGCCAAAAGTTTGAGCAAAATGACCTTCTATGACCCTCTCTCCAACTCAGATGTCGAGCCCACGAAGAAATGGTCGGGAAGATGGTAACATTGAAGCGACCCTCCTCAAGAAGGGAGGAATCCTGAAAACCTGGCGAAAGTGGCGCTTCGAACTTAATGTCAAGTTAAAAGAGGTAAGTGGAAACGGGAACTTCATGCCAAATTATATTAATTAAAATCACAAATCACGATTGAAGTTAGGATGTAATTTCCTTTTTACCTGAATCGTTGCTGTTGCAAATTACTGTTTTCGTTAATTGACCTAATCACATCGCTAATAGAATAACCCGACTAGTTGCGTTACTACGAGTCGGCGAGTGATGCCCACAATCCGCTCTACATCCGAAAGACGATAGATCTCCGAGGGCGGGTTAAAGTGACCCCTCTCTCTCACTCGGGCGTCAGCAATCGAGACAGCAGCCACCCTCACCATTTCCCTTTCATGGTTCGTGCTTTTTGTAGTAACTTTTTAGTAACTTTGTAGTAACTTTTATAGTAACTTTGTAGTAAATTTGTAGTAATTTTTATAGTTACTTTTTAATAAGTTTGAAGTAAATTTGTAGTAACTTTTTAGTAACTTTGTATTAACTTCCGGGTAAATATTCCTCTAAAATGTTTTTATCACAAATGTGTCAAAGTCCGTGTATTTTGCTGTTTGCACATGCAGTAACCGTGCTGTTTGTTATTGTTCAAATAAACTCATATTATGCGCATAACAATAATATTTGTTTGTCTACAAAAGAATACACGCTTTGTCTTATACACACGCTGTGTATTTTCCAGGACCAGGTAGGTTGTTGTTTCAAGCCAGAAACTTCCTCTGAAGTGCGTGTAAGAGTGTACGTCTGTTGGTGAGTGTGTAGAGTTAGGTAAACATCCTGCACCCAAGCCGCGCTATAAACATGTAGTGTTGAACAACAATATGTTTCATCTGTTTGTACCTTCTTCAGTGTGAACTGAGTTTCCTATTTCGTGATTTTAATCAAGCTATTTAGTTCAATATGAAGGTTTTGTTCAATATGTAGGTTTTTTTCAAAATGCAGGTTTTATTCAAAATGCAGGTTTTGCCTCCTTCGGCTGATGATAACTCGGTTATACTTTACTTATATTGACTCCTCCTAATTTAACTCCTTTATCTACACTTTTGTATAAAGAGTCTTGTACTTGTACCACCACCAGAACATGATTGAAACATGTATTCATAGCTCTAATGCCCATTTGAGAGCACGCAATTTGGGATTCATAAATTCCAGCTTGAGAAATAGCTTGTATCCTAATGAACTACTTAAACTCCACACATGTCGAACACATAGTATTTGAGATGATGCAGCACGCATGTAATGCATGTTTCTGTGTGGCAAGATTCCACAGACACTAACTTGGTTAAACTTATTGATTTTCTTTTGCATTAATGTTATTTCATTTGTTATTTTGCCTATATTTTAGTATAAAATACAAGTAAGATATGACTTTTTCCATTTTTCACTATTTGTATCCAAAATTATCTTTGTGAAAGAATATTAGATATACCCCACTAAGTTCTTCTTAAAATGTATATTCTTGAAAGATACAGACTATCTTATTGCTCGTGCAATTGTTGTGACACAAGGTTCCCTGACACGAGGTCTATTTACCTCAGGCTCTACACCCAACACTTCCTCTTTTGTCGCGTTCTCCTTGGCACATGACTCCTACCTGTAGGATTCTCTTGTATCACGTGACTTAAATACGGCTGTTTGATTGGCTCCCTAGTACATCAATTACATCGTTTTCACGATGCTTCATGGTGGTGGTAGTTCGAAAAATAAAGACACTTAAACTTGACAAAATAGCTCATACTTCTTGATGCTTGAACGCTTCCTTCTTACTCCTGCAGAAAGAAGCCTAAGAAATTTTAATTGCTAATGTAGAACTTTGTGTACTTCATATGAATATCTAATGTTTTCCTAATTTTAAGGAGTGTTGCTGTACCAGCATTTTGTATTATTACCAGCTTGCTACTTTAGCATTGTTTTGAAGCTCGTTGCATCCTCTCGATTATATTATTAGCTTGCTGTTTTCTACTCTGTTATATTCACAGTATATTTATATCATTGATACATGAATGCCTTATTTCCTTTTACATTTGTCGCTTATCAAATTGTAACGATGTAATGCTTAGCGTCTGCTCTCCTACAAGAAATGAGTTTCAAGTTGTCAGTTCTGTACTTCATCCCTCTTGTTATCGGAGAGGACCTAGTACGCAGCCCTGGGGCACTCCTTCTCGAAAGGGAACCTGTAGATACTGACGTTATAGAGGGAGGAACCGCCGCCCTGACTTGCAGTGTGAGCAGATCTCTTCTGGAGGACAAAGATGTTCTTCTCCCGTCTTTCAGATGGTTATACAGCGCGGATTTACCTAAAACTGTTTTGAGCACCGAACTGTTTTGTAAGAACTGCTCAGTTATCAGTGAAGGGTTGTCAAGCACCTTGATATTAAACAATGTTCATCATAATCAGACTGGTTATTATCAGTGCGAAGCTAGCAGTGAACCAAACATAGTATACAGTGGTGTTGTTAAACTTCGTGTTCACTTTATAGAAAACACAGCCCCAGTACAGATCATGAAGAAGGATATTCAAGATCACTTAGAAGCGTTTGTAGTAGAACTAGACCATTGCAACACCCACACAATAAACAGTTACCCTGAAGCTACCACAAGATGGAAAGTAGAGGGAAACTTCAGTGATGAAGATCTGGCAACTACCTGGGTCGGCACTGAAGATACCCTCCTGCAGGATATCTCAGGGACAGATCTTATCCGTACTCGGATCTCCCGGAACAGTTTTGTCATATACAACCTGCTGCCCCTCCACGGCACCCTCACGTACACCTGCTTCGCCTCCATCACTTTCAACTCGACTAAACTGGAGGTTCCGGTAGCAACCTGGACGATCCAGGGTGCTGATGACTACAACTTTCTAGCAGCCAGCCCTGACTACAACTACATGACAAACGTCATCACGGAGTCTAACTCTCCTGTTGTTAGAGTGGGAGGTGATTACACTTTGTCCTGCTCCTGTGCTGGGTATCAACACCCGGAGAGGGAGGTCAGGTTCGAATGGTGGAGGGAGGATAAGATGGTTGCTGAGGGAGCGGTCTGGAAACTGGAGAACTTGACTTTGGAGCAGAACGGAAAGTTTGTTTGTACTGCTAGGATTGGTCAGATGAAACAGTCCACACCGTTTTGGCTCACCGTCGTCGGTAAATTATTTTGAAAATTACTTCTTGTTAGCGTTTAACAAAAATGATGTTCTGTAACAGTTGCGATATGATTGACATTTAGTCAACATCCTCAATTATATGCAATCTAATTCCCGGATTTTGCAATAAATAATTTCAGATGTCCCAGTAGCAAACTCGATCTACTTCATCGAAACTCCCCAAAAGATTTGGCACATCGCTGTAGCAGCAGGATCGTTGGACAATCCTTTTCTTTCTGAAGACTCCGAAATGGCAAGAAGAGTAGACATCGACTTGCCAAACGCAAGAAATAAAAGAAATACTGGGTTTAACTTTATTGTTGATATAAGTCCGGTGTGTCTTGCCTCCAAAGGATTGGCACAGTGGACGCGTAACGGTGCCAATGTCAAACACCCCCTTATCCTACCTCCTCTACCTAAGAAATACCTTACATTCCAATGTTTCGCTAGTGGAGAAAACGGAAACATCCAGCAATCCATTGTGGCGTTAGTTGATGAGACAAGCCCGGTTGTTATGAACTTCACCAAAGTAAACGAGACAAGTGATTTATTTTTTGTAGAGTGTTCAGGGAAGGCGTTTCCTCCCCCAAAGATAGACCTGGAGGTATCAGTCAGTCCTGCGGTGGAAGGTAGCAGTGTAGTTGGAACATCACAGATAAAATCGACTTACTATTCTGTCCTGGTCGCCGAATTGAGGAAGCATCTTGAAATGACGATCAAATGTACGGTTCACAATGAGTACTACTCACAGACAGAGTCGCTGATCTTCTCATTTACTGACCCTCCGAGTCCCACTATTCCTCCTACTCAACCCCCCGAACCAACCAGTAGTTCCTTCAATGCAATAAACATACAGGAAAACGAGGTGGATATCAAACAGAAAACAGTTCCCGATGATGTGTACAAGTCTAAAGAGGCTACCAATATCGTTGAAATCGATGATATCATCACAAAAGAAGACGCTTCGACCGGAGCGGACGCAAACTACAAAACTCTTCTGATCTACATAATATCGGGTGTTATCGCAGCACTTCTAATTCTAATCCTTCTAGTCTGTCTGGTTGTAAGGAGAACACGAACACACCATTATCAAGGGATAAGAAAGCGGGAGGTGGGAGGTGGAGCTATCACATCTACCAGTTTCACACCCTACAGCAAGAGTCCTACTCCTGAGGACTACTACGATGTCCCAGCCTCTCACTCGATCAGGAAACCTCCCCGAACTCTCACCCCCAGTAACAAAAACAGCAGTTTAAAACGAGATCAGGAACTGAGTTTGAGGCGGGGGGAGAATGTTCTAGAATCGAGTTTAAAGAGGGGAGTCCAGGACTCCAGCTTGAAGAGAAACGGCTCAATACATCCAGCTGACGAACTGGATGAGTACACAGACATGAGGACGTTCGGGAGTATGAAACGTAAAAGTGGGCAGTACACAGAAGTGGAGAAACGGGCCACCCTGCACGGAGTGTACGTGCTACCCTCCCCTCCTAAAGTACCTGCTCCCAAATACTTATACTCCCAGATCAAGAAGGGAGCACCACGTGCTGGATCACGTGACGCACGTGCTGGATCACGTGACGCACGTGCTGGATCACGTGACGCGCGCTCTGAGTCAGGTGACCCGGTGTACGACAACGTGGAAGAGGAGGAGCTGTATGACACGCCACCTCACCGACCCCAACCCTACACTCCCCCCTTCAGGAGCCAGGAAACCCGGTCTGAGTATGACAAGATTGAGGTGGACCTGGATAACAGTGTGCAGTATGACAACATGCTGCGGACAGGGGAACCTGGTACCCCATTTAGCGACATCTGAAGTGTGCTGGAACTACATGTCTACTAGAAGTGTAGAGGTTTGCTGCTTTGTTCAGAATTGAGGATTAGCATAGGGATATATCTCGGGATGGGATATATCTCAGGATAGCATATATATATATATAGGGATATATCTCGGGATGGCTTTGCCGTTTTCCCATTCTTGTGAAGAAAGAAGCAGTCTACGAAATTTTCGGCCTATTCGTATTGTATCGCGTTGTGTGGTATTGCATTGTGTTGTGTCACATTGTATTGTGTTGTATTAGTTTTATAGCCTGTCAAGTTTCATGATTTAAAGTTTGTAAGCTGGGTATTGAACTTATTCGGTATTATGTAACGTGTATTCGGTATTATGTAACGTTCTAGAAGACTTCAAAAAGAAAAATCAGAATTCATTGCCGGGTAATTATTGGGAACTATCAGAAGAAATTTTTAATCGTATAAGTGTGTCAAATCGTGATGATTATGTGTCATATCTGGTCGCTAATCCGGATGTGATGAAACGTAGGAAAATCACAGTTACATGTTCCCAATAATTTTTCTGGTGTCAAATAGCTAATCACAAATGTGATTAATTGATAGTAACATAGATTGATACATCTGTAAAGTGAAGAAACTGACCCGAGTATTAAGTACACGACATGTGTTGAGTTAGCGATATGAGTTGTCAAGTTGACAAAATCCATTATTATATTATTATTATTAACTATGCTTATTGTTTTCTAGCTTCTAGATGATCTGCTGACCTAGTACTTGGATCCGAGACTAACGATTAATCTTCTCAGTTAAAACTGACAGAGGAGACCTAGTTCTTGGAGCGGAAAATAAACTCAAATATTTCAGATAAAAACTGAAAGAAGAGACTTAGTACTTGCAGCGGAAAATAAACTCAAATATTTCAGATAAGAACTGAAGGAGAGACTTAGTATAAGTAAATGCAGCGGAAACTAAACTCCAATATTTTCAGATAAAAACTGAAAGAAGAGACTTAGTACTTGCAGCGGAAAATAAACTCCAATATTTTCAGATAAAAACTGAAGGAGAGACTTAGTATAAGTAAATGCAGGGGAAACTAAACTCCAATATTTTCAGATAAAAACTGAAGGAGAGACTTAGTATGAGTAAATGCAGCGGAAACTAAACTCCAATATTTTCAGATAAAAACTGAAAGAAGAGACTTAGTACTTGCAGCGGAAACTAAACTCAAATATTTCAGATAAAAACTGAAAGAAGAGACTTAGTAATAGTAAATGCAGCGGACACTAAACTCCAATACTTTCAGATAAAAACTGAAAGAAGAGACTTAGTACTTGCAGCGGACACTAAACTCCAATATTTTCAGATAAAAACTGAAAGAAGAGACTTAGTACTTGCAGCGGAAACTAAACTCAAATATTTCAGATAAAAACTGAAAGAAGAGACTTAGTAATAGTAAATGCAGCGGACACTAAACTCCAATATTTTCAGATAAAAACTGAAAGAAGAGACTTAGTACTTGCAGCGGATACAAAAGAACTTCGTGACATCTGGATGAAAAAGATCAAGAGCGTCAGTCAAGCACCCTAGCATCCGTCCTATCCTCGACGTTTCATATATTAGAGTATTTATCCCGCGCGGCGAGGTGTATATTGTGTGATAAAGTATATTTTTAACGCCCAACGCCGAGTGAGAATTGTATAACTGTAACACAAGATGAAGACATGTCAGCTGTCGGTGGCGATGATTTCTCACTATCGCGATCTTCGCTCCCAGTGCTTTCCCTGAAGGGTTTAAAGTGAAAGTTGTTTATTGGAATGTCAAAATGAGACGATTTTTCCGAATTTTTCTTCAACCCGATATGTTGAATTAGAGATCCGTATAGTTTGCAGTGATGATAGCAGTATATAGGACATATTATTCAATTAAGTTTTAATTAGGCCGTCGTTTGTTCTGCATGGTCGTAAATCTTTCGATGTTTGTATTAAATTTATGCGATTATTAAGTTTCCATATGTTGGATAATGTTGTTTAAACTTAAAGTTAATTCAAAGTCGGCCAATAATATTTATTTCTACCACGCCACTACTTCCATCTTGAATGAAAATGTTAAAAATTGATCGGTTTTCAGGACCGATTGCTGATGTCATTTTTTAATTTTTCCAGTTAAATAGTGTAGTCCAATTGCACTCCAAGTTATTGACTAAAGACTCTGGTAATGTATACCAATCTGTGAAGCATATAGGTTAATGAGAAATGTTGGTCACACCTCGAATTTCAGTGACTTTTGTGGTGACATTTTTAGTTTAAAGCCAAATTTGTTGACCTTATTTTTAGACCAACTCCAAATTCATTGACCTTATTTTTAGACCAACTCCAAATTTGTTGACCATATTTTTATAGTTGTTTTTATTTCGTCTAGTAAGTGAATTAAAGGAGATATTTTATACGAAGCTCGAGCTGCCGGAAGCCGAGAGATATTTGACCCTGTCCTTTTCCGGGCAGTGTGGCATTTTAATTTAGTTTTCGACAGTGTCCAGAGATAGGTAGTTGATATTGCACGTGCAAATAGAAGGCAATTGCTCGTGTAATCTTACAAGTTTGGGCATGTCGAATATGCATACCAACATATGACGGCTGGAGAACGGGTACGTCGTTATTGTGAGATCTGTTTGGTAATATAGTCCAATTTTTCTATTAAGAACTGTGAAGTACTGATCTAGTTTATATATAGACGTTTCGATAATTAAATAATTAACGTGCTTTTTAATGACGCTAGTTGTTTATTACTCGCCCCAATTAATGTTCATTTTAAACTTAATCGTCACAATTTTGGTATTTTAAGACTTGGAAGTTGAGGTGCTACAATGAACTAATAAGTAATAATTAATATGTACACTTACAGTTGCCATTGAAGCTTGTGTAACGTGTCACTGTTTCCAAGCAATAAAATTGTCAAAGTAAAAGAGTCTACAATATAACCCTACCGGTCACGGATGTCAAAAAAGTAAACACGGTTTTTAAGACCGTAATTTTCTTTACTGATAGCGCCAGCTCTCGTCAAATTTGTCAGTGACAGTATGGAGAAGTTTTGACAGAAACTTAGTACGAGTTTTTATACCGATTTGCTTCAGGAATTTTAACGGTAACTTCTGACCGGTCCTTACTATGTTAGAATCGTGTTTTCATCTGTTGTCTAGTGAGTCTTGGTCTTGGGTGGTGAGTTAGTTTCAAGGCTCTTTTATATGACTAAGTGGCCCCACTAGAAGTAGAAAACAATCCCATTACCATCCGAACTCATGGGCTGATACAGTTATACATGTTATTTTGCGTTAGGGGTCGTTCACATGTGACGTCATCACCTGGATGATGACGATTAATGACGAGGGGGAGGGGGGTTTGGCCAATGATGATGTCATCAAAAATGTTTTAGGATTTGTTGAAAATTTTTGATTTCTTCTGAAAATTTTATCAGAATTTTACAAAATCAGAAAGAAAATTTTCCAGTAAAAATTCTGATTCAGGAATCTGGTGAAATACTGTGTTTTCAATGACTTAGTAAATAAATTTCAAAAATTACTGCAAATTAAAGCAAAAATCAAGGTTTTTACATGAAGTTGGGGGGGGGGGTCCGGCTGTGATTTTGTCATTATGGTAAATTTACCTCTGACATTTAGGGGGTGTTTTGGCATGATGACGAATGATGACAGAGGGGGGGAGGGGAGTAAAAATTACCGAAAATTTGCTGACGTCATCAGTCATATGTGAACGAACCCTTAGTAAGGGGTCACAAATTTATCAGTAAGGGGCCCTTACTTATAAATTTGTGACCCCTTATAAATTTTTCGATACGAAAACACTGATAAGTTATTACAGTTTAGTTGCAAAACCAACGAAGCTCTAAAAGGCATGTAATTTCCATCCCTGTGACCTTGATCTCAAAATCAAATTAAAATTTGAACTCCAAAAGCTTGAACCTAAGCTATAAGTATAACGCAGAAGTAACACTGGTTGATTGGGGTAAGAATAAGATTGACAATGCACTGTGAGCGTGACTGAGTGGGTTTACTTTATCGGCATTGCAATCCATTTGAATTGCTTATAGTCCTGTGGTAATGTTGAATTTCTTGTTGTTATTGTTAGCTTGCCGTAATTTAAATTGATCACTAACTTAAAGGAGTGTTTTACTTGGAATATCAATGATCAAAATGCACGACAGATCGGTGCACCGGAATTTCGATCGATCGATCGTCCGTTGGCTTGACGAGATGGTATCCAACAAACGTTCTTGGAGAGCAGCAAGCTGCGAGCCGCGCACAAGTCGGGTAACACCTCGACAACCGTTGGATCTCGACCCTCATTCTAGTAGGGCCAGGGTCGCTAAGCGCCGAAATTGAAATATATTGTTGCTCTTTAAATGGCATTAGTTGAGTGGTTTGATCGAAAATAACGACGAATACGTTTAAAATTAAGACTCGGCCCAAAGAAAAACGCTAAAAATGTCAGGGTTCTGCCGGTACGAAACTGTCGAACTCTAAAACCCACAACACACAAGGGAAAAATTAACTGATCGGTGTTTATACTATTATAGTTATAGTTGTTGTTTCACGTTGTGGCCTGGTGCGCGCAGGGCTAGGCAACATTTAGCAAAGTTATATGTTATAGCGCCCCTACTATTCGAAGAATATAAGACGTCGGAAGCCCGCAAGATTGACAATCAACGGGCGATGCGCGTTTAGAATTTCTTCGCCAGGCCGAGATGCGTGAGAGTGTGAGACTGAGAGCGCGTGATGGCCGCGACAGTAGGTTATCAACCTACAAGGTTGACAAGTGTGTGTCAGCGTTGACTCCCGGAAAACTATAAATTGATAAAAGAAAACAATTACAAACCTCCAATACATAATAGCTGTAATTGAGGCCAGGTCTACTGTTGAATTTGTCCGACTTTGTTCGACCCTCATTCGAAGAGAGAATAAACAATATAATGACGGGAGGGTCTGGCTGCGCACTGCTGCACAACTGTCGAATTTGACGAGATCAAATTTTTATATTAGTTTACCGTTCTCACGAAGCGGGAGTACGAGAGTTGTACAATGCAGCAGCGCGCACCCTTCCCTATATTATTTTCGAAGAGGGCCAGGGTATTCGCTTCGAATGATGGTCGGACAAAGTCAAACGAGACAAAGTCGGAGAACTAACGAGAGTTGCAACGAGCAAAGCTCAAAAGCTGTACGATCACCACGCTAGCCGCGCTTATCGCGGTGATACCCGACTCACGCAGAACGGTAGACGGATATAATCTCGTCAAAGCCGCGCTGCGCGCGCCACCAGCAGCTGAATTATCGGGCAACGTCTGAAAAGGTCTCGTTCGAATGAGGGTGGCGTCGGACTTTTCGCGGTGGTGCCCAACTCACGTTAGAACTGTAGACGGATATAGTCTCGTTAACGTATTGCTCTAACCAGAGCCCTTGGCCTTTTGCAGCTGCGCGCGTAGCAAGGCACTTGTTAGAACAATAGAGCGACGCAAAGCTCTGGTTAGAGCAATGAGTTTGGTGTCCTCAAATAATTCTTTTTTGAAGTTTGTTGGTTAGCAAAAATTTTGTCACGGTGATACCCGACTCTCACAGCTCAAGGCTGAACGAGATCATTTCGTTAAAATGGTACACAGATATAATTTTGTACGGTAGCGCGCAACTTTGGCCTCCTGAAGTCCTGACATTTTATTTTCGCTTTGAATGAGGGTCGGGCAAAGTCAGACAAATAAAATCTCGTCGCGCAATAAAAATTAACTCAAATAGATTAAAATGTTTTCCTAAAGCTAGCTGTTAAGTTAGCTCATCTATTTTCAATTCAATAAAACTTACTGTAATTATGTTTTAGCCGAAACTCGTTTGAACATTAAAATAAAATATGTTCGAGATAAACCGTGATGAGCAAGTAAGGGATAATTTCTAAATATTCTATAATATTGAGACTGGCTAGAAAAACTATGTGTAATGAAAATCAATTCACAAACTCCTTTGTGAGTTTGGAGTTGCTATACGTTTATAGGGGCAGTCCAAACTTCAATTAATCATCAGCTAGCTGTGCAATATTGAATATTCCAAAACTATTAGAACGTGTTTTTCTTTATTAGAAAATTGCTAGCCAAAATCGATGATACTTCAGTTAAGTGGTAAGTTTTAAAAATTATACAAACTTCAGTCTGACAACATTCAAGTAGTTTTAATCTAAAATAATCAGTTCATTGAAACATTAGCGACACAGATTATCTTCCTGCACTGCAGGGTCGCAAAGGTTCATCACCAGACACTTTGATAATCTTGCTATGTAGAAACGAAGAATACACCCTTGTAGGTTGATAACCTACTGTCGCCGCCATCATACGCTCTCACACATTTCTGGATGCACATCGCCCGTTAAATACACCCTTAATGTGATCTAATATCTCCAGTTACAACAGTTATTCAGTTCAACATATTCATCAAAAAATAATCAAGGATTTAATCAGAAGTTCCTTTAACAGGTGGTATTTCACACACTAGTTTAACTGTTATGATACTTCTATTAAATCCTTTATTGTCAGTACTGATAGTACTGTCCATAGTAGTGATAATCCCTTGCTATTTCTGGTGGTGGGAAATGTGGGTGTGGATGAGGAGGAGGTCTTCCAGCTTCGGCCATTGTAACACAGCATAACACACATAGCATGATGATGCAGTATATTATAATGAACAGCAGAAACAGGACCAGAATAGCAATTAAGATGTTCTCGGCTGCAGACATGCTTGAGTTTCGTAAACAAACTTCTGATATTTCTCTTTTATTGTAGTTTTATCTTGCTTTTACATGTTAACACTTCTGCCTTCGAAAATGAGCTGTCATATTATGTATACATTTTACCTATGAGAGGTAGTGTCATGGTTAATTCTATTCAGTGGGCATTGATTATATGAACTACACATGTGACTAATAGACACCTAGTAAGAAACTTCCTAAATGCCAGTTGACAGTTCGAAGTCATCTCTAAATTTGCATAATGCCATTGTCCCTTCATTGTGGCTTGACCTTTAAAGATGTACTATTTGTAAATAAAAGACATGTGAGAGCAAATTTGTGTGAACATAAATTACCTGCATGCTATAAACTGCAACTTGGCAGCTTTTAAAGTCTATTCCAGATTGCTGTCATGCAAGTTGCTTTGAAAAAATAGTTTTGCTGAAGTTTTTAATTACACAAAATAATGTTAAAAAATGTCTCCTTGGATATAATTGTGACAAATAATCCCTCCTTCATATTGCATCCCATGCTAATAACATTCAATGATTCTTCAATTATCTGTGCGTTTCTCTTCTGACCACCAACATCATTCAATGATTCATTAAGGCTGCTGTCTACTTATTTTAAATCAATTTTTTTATATGGGTGTCCTTTTTATGTTCAATTTGATAAGGGTACATCTGACAGATTAGCGTCATCCGTTGGTTGCTGTTTGCTGAACAGGTCCTGCAAGTGGTTGTGATGCTGTTTGATCCCTTTGTGTTGTACCTGATGGCTCTCCCTCTACCGTATGGTAATCTGTACCACGCTGTTCACCCACTAGCACCTAGATGTATAATATCTGTTCAAGTGGATGTAAAATCTTATTTTGGAAAGTAGGTTCATGAAGTATGTTGATGCAACAGATATGTAAGAAGTGTAAATGTTAGTTCAATGCAATTGGGTACCTAGGTTGTATAACTAGGATAATTCATATAGTTTTGCTGAGAAAGAGGACTAGTTAGTCCTAACTTAGTATTCCATAATCATAACATGATGTAGTTATAACATGTAACATACTAAGTGAGAATATAACTGGGTTGATCTATTCAGTAATAAAATTTCATAGAAGTGGATCAGGCTTACTGAGTTAACTTATCAAAAGTTAATATATGTATTCTGACTACTAATATGCCTTTTTGCACCCTGGCTTATACATAAATGAGGAGTATAGAAATACAGGAAGTGCATTTTACACAGTGCTATGAACTATTGATATCGTACATGTTGCATAAACCAACCACAAAAGTTTCTTATGTATTACTTTGCATTGTGCTTGTTAAAAGCTATTTGCATACCTGTTCTAGCTCTTCATCATATGTTGTTGTACAGCAACAGCTGCAGCAACATCTTTTATCTTCCCTACATGTGTAGCAGCAGCTACAGCAGCATCTGGAAATTGAAGATTTATTGAACTGTTTTCAAAGAAATTGAATTGATTTATCTCAGATAACTTGCTAAAGTGGTAAATATTTTCCATAAGATTTAATACCTGCCATGTCTTCCGCAAGTAAAATACCACAGTACAGCTATAGCTGCGATAATTAGTAATGTTACGAGAGATCCAATCCAGTCATACATGCTTCAGAAATGACATGGGATACGTTATTATGTTAGGCACTATTAAGTGTATTAAGGGCAGAAAAATAAGTTATTCATCAGTTATTGTCAACATATCATTTAATCTTCAATTCAAACTGTTTTTTGTTAATATATATATTAAAGCCATTAATATCTTTCAGGTTGTTTGATACCTTGCATGATTCGATCATTAAAATATACATAAATATTGGACTAAGGCATTCTCGACACCTCGATTTACAAACCTTCTGAAATGTATTGGCATAACATAATTGCAATTTTAGTTTAACTCAGGAATAAACATAATTCAAATGTGCAAAAAATGCAAACATGGAACTTTCCAAGAAGTTCATGAACTATGATATATGTGACTTCCATTTTTCGAAAATGTACTGTTCTGTTGTGCTGTGAGGCAACTCTTCTGTCTTAAAGCAGAACACCATCAGGCAGGCTGTCATTCTTTGAAAATTGAGAACAATCTTTTTCTGATAACAGCCTCTGATATTCAAGATTAATCGATTTGTTGAGTTGCTTCATTAAAAATCTGCGCATGATTATTTCGCTCGCCGAACTTCTTGTCCTTCCATTGTATTATAACCCTCGCCTCCACCCCCTGGTGGAGCTTCTTCTCCAACAAGGACCTGGAGTAACATTCAAGCATTAGATAATGCAACTATAGCTTAGCTAATTGAAACTGGATTTCAATTTTGTGCACCTGTAAATCACATTAAATCTGCATCATAGAAGCACAAAGTTAATTAATCTTAAGAGTTAAGAGGTAAGAGTATCTTATTTGAACTTTACCTGCTGAAGTTCCTCATCATATGGAGATTTACAACAGCAGCTACAACAGCATCGTCTGTCTAACCTACATTGATAACAGCAACCACAGCAGCATCTTTAGATGGAAAACCATTAGATACTGATTGTTGATCCTTAAATATACATGTTCAATTTTGTTAGCTTTTCATGCCTGCTGTGCTTGCATAATGCTTGAAAATAGGCGTCAAGAACTAGTTACTTTTTAGTTTTTTCTCACTTCTTCGATTCTAAATAATTTAAGATCTTCTTAACTGAATTATGAATCAATTTCTTTAGGATGGTACGAAGAGTTTGCTTGATAGGAGCCGGTCCTAGCGGGATGGCCGCCCTAGTTGCTTTCAACAGACTCAAAGAACGGGGAGAGGAGTGTGAGGTCACGTGTTTTGAGAAGCAGGAACAACCCGGTGGTCTCTGGAACCTCACGTGGAGAACTGGTCAGGAGTTAGTTCTGTGTGATTTCCTTATTAAGTTTCTTGAGATCAAAAAGTTAATCCAGGTTGCCTCATATTGCCTTAATTTTGAGTGTATGATCATCTTTATATTGCCTTTATTTTGAATGTGTGATTATCTTTATATTGCCTTTATTTTGAATGTATGATCATCTTTATATTGCCTTTATTTTTACTTTATGATTATCGTTCTTTCCCATCAGGTACAGACGAGTTTGGTGAACCAGTTCATTGTTCCCAATATAGAGATCTGTTCTCAAATGGTCCGAAAGAATGCCTGGAGTTCCCTGACTACACCTTTGAAGACCATTTCGGGAAGAACATACCTGCTTGCCCTCCAAGAGAAGTTTTACTCGACTATCTGCAAGGCTACTGGAAGTTACACGGCGTAAAGAATGAGGACATACACACCCGACATGTGGTAAGGAATGTTTCGTTTGACGAGGCTACCCAGATCTTTACTGTCAAAGTCACAAATCTGTTGGAGAAAATCGATTTGGAGCAGCAATTTGACTATGTCATTGTTGCATCAGGACATTTTTCTGTTCCTCATATCCCACATTTCGATGGCATTGAAAAGTTTGAGGGGCACGCCATGCATGCTCATGACTTTAAGAATGCCAGAGAGTTTACTGGGAAGAAGATTCTCCTGGTAGGTTCTAGCTACAGTGCTGAGGATATAGCTCTACAGCTGTACAAGTTTGGGGCTGAGCGTGTCACTATTTCTTATCGAACCAACAAGATGGATTTTAAATGGCCTGACAAAATTCATGAAGTCCCACTCCTTACTAAAATAGAGGGCAGAACTTGTCATTTCAAGGATGGAACTTCAGCTGAATATGATGCGATTATCCTGTGCACAGGTTACCAGCATCACTTCCCATTCATGCCATCCGAATTAACCTTGCCCAATGGAAACATTTACAACCTCCCAAACCTCTATCGAAGTCTACAGTGGTATGGCGTAACGGAAGGCAAGAAAGATGCAGCTGGGAAACTCTTCTACGTTGGAATGCAGGACCAGTTCTACACTTTCACTATGTTCCTCATGCAAGGTCTCTGGGTAGCTAATGTCATAAAGGACATTATTCAGACACCGGGTAGAGAGGAGTGTGTTCAGGACATAGAGAAGATGTTTGCTTCCAACGCTGACCTGTCAGACTACCACAAAGAGATTGACGCACAGACAGCTTATGTGTTGCAGTTGGCAGCTGAAATTGGTTATAATGAAAGATTGGATGTTTCAAAGGTTTGTTGATTTTTCTTCCTTTCTCACAGGTTATCATTCATTTGATGAAAGTTTGCGGTTTTTGAGAATATTCGTAAAGGCACTCATTACTGACACCTGGGAACTTGTCTTATGGCCATGGTCAAAATGAATATTTTGCCATAAATTCCTGTCATTTTACAAAAATGACACAAAGTCGACAGTATCTGTAATTGCTCGGCAAAGTCTTTATCTTTCAAATTTTTCCATCTTTAACACTTTTTTGCCGAAGGCAAAAAAGTAAAATAGATGGTTTAAAGTGGTTCGATTTGGGTGGGTATGACATACCCCCTCCCCAAAATCGGGTGGGTAGGTAGATGGAAGTGTCCCCTGTCTGCGGTCACAAAGGAAAACACCTTTTAAACTCCGCAAGACGTTTGTAACCACGTGAACGAGCTCGTGGGGCTGCTCCTAGGTAAAGTTATCAAAATGGCATAATAAGGACTAAGGGATGATAAATTATAGATGCTTGATGCAGGGTGCAGAGTAAGTACTCTGTATGGCTGGATCTAGGTATGCAAAATCTGGCGGCAAGCTGGTGGAAAATAGTGGACAGCTAAGAAATAGTGGGAATATGCGGAGGGGCCTGCCTTACAACGTAGGTTGTGGCTAGTGGAAATAATGGGTTGCTAGCGAAAATTGAGGGTATAGCTAACAAAAAGTAGCAGAAAATCAACAATATTGGTATTTCTGTAGATGGTTGAAACTTTAAGCAAAAACTCTACGATTTAACACTTAGAAACAATTTACCCCAATGTACTGATTAAAAGATATTGTCTGACATTGTCCGATACTCATTTGAAGTGAATAAAATTTGTCGTGAGGGTGCGCTCTGTACAAAAAAGATACGATATCGGTATCTAGTAACTAGTTTACAAAAATTCGTAGTGAATATCATCATTCATCACAGTATCTAGTTTAAAACGATGACTACAACTTTATAGCGGTATCTAGTCTAAAGCCCTACTGGCTACCCCAAGCTATAATCTCTCGATTAAATTAGATATCTGGCAAAACTTCATAGAAAAAACTCACATTACAATGCATTCAGATATTCTACAAATGGGAGGATGACAAGGCTGAAAACATCCTGACATACCGTGACCAAACCTACACTTCCAACTTTACGGGCAAGGAATCTGCAGTCTTCCCCATTCCTTGGCTCAAGTGCTTTGATGATTCGTTATCTGGTTACCTCAAAAACTGTGTTTAGAAACATGGGAAATAAAGTCTTGAATCAGTGAAGACTATGTGATGTATTGCATATTCTAAAGAGTGCTTCCAGTGTTAGTTTCACCTATGAACATGCTTGAACAATTGGGGAATTTTTCAGACTTGTAAAACACATCAAAGGCTTTGCACTTGTTTGTCATTTCTTGGTTTTAACAAAGATAGACGTCAGTAGTACAGGTCGGGTGTCTTTGTAACATATGTCACAAATATAATTTGTGGTGCAATGTTTAAGACCCCCTTGTTTTGTCACCCTTTTGAAAACCGGCCATTATTTCCGACCACTCCTCAAGAATGTTGATGTAGTTTAAGATGATTAACATTTTTTAATTAATGATAAGAAAAAGCTAAATTAGATAAATCAAATTTACATCTTTGTATACTGTATAGTTTGAACTGTTTCATTCGGTTAAGCCTTGTAATTTTGATCTTTTACGAAATTCATTTAATACCTTATGTTAATTTGTACATATTTGGTAAAATGCCGCTGATACGTGATTGCAAGTAATACTACAGCCAGGAAAGAATGAAAGTCTCAAAATCACGATAGTATTTTCATTGACTGTCGGGTGAATTGGAATCGTGCTTCAATGCTTGAAGTAAATTCTGCTTCCTGCTCCAGCCCTACCTTCCTTTTCGACAACAACAGAAATACCAGGACACACCAATCACCGCAACAATCACAATTATCACTATCCAGTATATTATTTCGTAGATACCCGAATCTGATTCCATATCAGAATCTTGGTACTCTGCCATTCGTTGTACCATCTGTGTAACCGTCGTGTCCAGGCTTGGACTTGTGGTTGTGTGTACCATTGACGTCGTCATTTCCATCTTACTGTTTTGTTAACTACGTCATTTCTATTTTTCTGTATTGTGAGCTAGTGAATTTCAATAGATATCATAAAAAATGGAGATTTAATTTCTAACAAACTTGGCATATACAGATGGGTCACATATTGGTAGAACAAATGAAAGTTGGGTAGTATGTAATTTTCGATTGAATGATATTAAAAACTCTAAAATGGAACAAGTCCCAGATAAACCAGAATAGATAAAACTTGAATAAATTCATGTTAATAATCATGGAGATATCTACAGGTTAAATGAACATACTACAGTCTACATTGCCCCCTTCCATAAGTCTTTAGTGTGGTATACAAGTACTTCTGGAGAAGAGTCACAAATAATTTGTTCCACGTGACAATGATACTCTACGCTGATTGGACCTCTCATGTTGCTCATATAGCACATAGAAATTGTGATCTCTCCCCCAAAAAACTTTTTTTTTATATATTTTAAAGCTTAAGATACTAAGCCACCCACAATGCTTTATGTGATTTCCTTAAATTGAATGGGCGAAGCTAAGAAACTTTCAGATCACTGATCTTTCATAGCTTTTCCAGCTAGTAAATATAATGCGGTATTATCACAGAAAACTTAATTTACAGACAAGATTCACCATCTTCTTCGTCTTGTTAATAATGGCATACCTTAATACTTCTGATCACGATAGTTTGACTAAAGATATTAACTATGCAAATTTGTCAAACATGATAATCTATGTTGTGAATGCCACGGCCTCCTCCTCTGCGTATATGCTGGCACAGCAGCAACTACAACAACAGTTCCTATCTACCCGGCACATGTAGCAACACGGACAACAACATCTCCCTGTGTTCTTGTAGCACTTCCTCCAGATAATCAGCGTTATGATCCCCACAATCGCCAGGAGGATAAAGACAATCAAGTAGATCCACCAGTAGGTCATTTTATCGTTAATACTTTAGTGTTTCGTGCTTGTTTGGCGTGGGAGTAAGTTTGGGGCTATCTTTTAGGTGTCCCTGCCATTTATGTCATACACCATCTCGCTAAAACTGTAATAATGGCATTTATATTTGGCTAAACGCCAAGTTTTTATATCAATGTGATAATAATGATCTAGAATTTAATCATTAAATAATTCGATTTATTTTTGATTTTTCAGGACCATCCTTCTTTATCAAAGAAGAACTGGTGAAGCCATGTAATCTTCCAATTGTTTGATAATTTTGATGTACACTAATTTATGGATATAGTAGGTATCGTATTAACATAAAAAAATTATAGTTATCTACAAAAATTACAAAACACAGCTACTCCAACTAACATTCCGTGAACCCTGTCATTTTATTGCGTAAGTGTATCTTCAAATCTAATTCTACTTTTCAGTCTATCCGTTCTTCTCTCGAACTGTCTTAAAATTGGCCCAGTTGGTCAGTATTTTTAGTGAATTTCTTTCATTTTCGAACGCACTTCTCGTTAAAAAACGAAAAATAAGTACCTTAAAAACAAATGATCCCCTAATTCTCTTCAACCACATTTGCAGTGTCCGATATGGAATTGTAACCTAAATCTTGGTTTTCCTGGTATATGGCTTCCAGGTCCTCGTTAGGACCGAGACAGCAGCAGGAGCAGCAACACCTATAATGATTCTTTTCAAATCAACGTAAGTGGGAGGTTTGGGATTATGGCATTGAAGTAGACTCTTTAAAATTACTTGAGTAAAAAAGGAAACAAAAATTCGTACTCGTAAATAAATACCAATTCATACTATTAGACTACAATATTGAACTAAAACCTCGATAAAAAGAAAAGAAAATGTCAACACTGACCTGGCATCGTCCCTGCAGTTGTAGCAGCACCTGCAACACACCCGGTTATATCGGCAACAGCAGCAGTACCAGACCAACAAGACCACTGTAACAACCACCACTAGCGGCACTATAGCTGCTACCCAGTATACCCAACTGTGGTGCATCATCTTGGGGGTTTCTTGGGGTATCTTGGGGGTTCCTTCGGGATATCTTGGGGTTTTCTTCTCGTGGCTTCTTCTTGTAGTTTCTCGAGTCTTTCAGTCGATACCAACAGACATTTCTTTCGGTGTTGATATGTGAATTAGTTGAACATAATTATATTTTGTATTGTATACTATGTAAGTAGAGGGTTAACGGAATTGTTTATGATTTAAGAAATCCACAAGAGCATTTAGACTATGTTGAACATGTTACAGGCTATATATTAAGGGAATCGACAATTAGAGAAATGAAAATGAGATCGCTAATATATAAAAAGACTCAAAAGTTTTGTCAGCACGCACTACAGACAGTAGAACACAGACTTTTTAGCCCAGCCAATATCTTTGATTTTTATAGAGAATTGAAATAGCACGGCCGTGTTCAGTGTCAAAATCGGGTAACTTCTATGCCAATTTGGATTGATTCTAAAAGTGATCTTCCCAAAAGCTGGTAGCAACATCTGATTTTGACATCATTTTGCTCTGTAATGTTCGGTAGTAGTTTTTCGCGTTCGTCCTCTTTCGACATCTTCATCTCTTTCACTGATGTCCACACAGGACCCCTCATCTCGTTATCAGAACTTGATCCATCTCTTCTCCCTCTCCAGAGTCCAAACTAACCGGATATCTGCAAGTGTTTCGATAATGCTCATATTGTACCCTTTCCTCTTCCACAATTGTTCTAGTTGCTGTGTAGAAAAGAAATACTGCAGCAGCTATGATGTACGCTGTAATGAAGAGAATCAGGATTACAACAAGGAGTAAAACTACCCAACTTGAGAGCGCCATGATGTTTTGTCCTTGTTAGCGATTCTTTTGAAAATGTAGAAAGGGCAAGAGTTGATCTTTGTGGTTGAGATTTTAGAAAAGAAAAATTTAGTTCATGAGGGCTCGCCACTTTCCTGACTTCGGCACTAAAAAGATGGATATTTAAGGAGATTGGTCTGTAAAATCTATCGGTTGTTGTCCCAACAGAGAATTGGAGTAAGGGTAACGAAATAGACACAAATAATCGCCAGAATGATCAGAGTGCCAAAAAAGACTGCTGACATCTTTTTCCTCCCTCTCCTGCCATCAAACTGACATCCTGGAGTTATATTCGACAAATTTCAGTACAATTGCGTCAATTAAAGGCTGTGATTAGTTTAAAAAAATGAGAAGTATTTTTGGTATCTTGTATTCCTTTAGATATACTACGCAGTCTTGGACTTTGGACTTATTTATTTCGAGGCCAAGCTTACTGATGCTACATAAGGTTAGGAAACGAGAAAATCAAAGATTAATCACTGATTAAACGATTTAGATACTGACTTCAATGGACCAAGCAGAAAATAAATAATTTGGTTGTTCCCTGAATGATTGGAGTCGACAAATCAAGATGTTTCTCTTGAACGAAATCACTGATTAATGGACGAAGAAAACCTTTAGGTCCCTCACAAATAGTTGGCCCGCAAAACAGAAGGCCAATTGTTTAGTGGCAGCCTCAGCCTGTTCACGAGGTCATGTGACCCTTCCTCGGTCATGTGGCCACTTTATTGGGTATAGTAACTATAGCTGGTTACGTCATCATGAAAGACACGCGACCTACCATACACATACTATATTCTCTGTCTAAAACGTGTGATCTCTCTTCGCTAGAGCACAAGCTGGATGTCAGAAAAGGTATCAAAAATTGTATGATTAAAAAATCTCATGATAATTTTTGACGGATTTGGCCAAAAAAGCTGTGTAAACCTGTTTTTATGAGGTCGGTGAACATATTGAGAAAATAAATAGAAGGCAATTTTGTGGATGCATTCTACAATTTTCTGAGTATTCTTCGACAACCGTCTATTTAGCAAATACGCATGATATGTACAACTGCAAACTACTTAACTACATTACAGAATAATACATAGTTGATTTTACCAAGGTAATAATTTTAGTATAACTAAAAGATACGATCGACTTTAAAAGCGAAACAGAAACGGACACATTCCGTGTGAAATACAGATCTGTACAAATGTGTAAGCTCAGTTGTGTTTGTGCAAACATGGATGTGGGCGGCTTTAAAACCTATCATACCTTAACATAATAATTTGGTATTTAAAACCTATCACACCTTAACATAGGTAATAATTTGGTATTGATCATGATAGAATTTCTGTGATATATACCCATTAAACTTGTTGTTTTGTGATCCACAAATATTATTGGGCAAGTAATCAAAATACTTAATTGATGTTTTGATGATTCAAAAAGGTGATCAAAAGTTGAGGTTCAATTAAGACTATCAGGCCATGATTATGGCATAGAAGCACAGATAATTTAAATTCTGAAAATAACAACAAGTGATAAATATGTATTTTATTTAAACCACTGATAGGCATGATCATGATCAGCCAAATATCCTGTACATCAGACACATGAATAATTTTTATTAAACACAAAATAACCGGTCCGGTATCCATTAAAAGCATCTATGACTCCATAATAAGATAATACCCCACTTTCGCACATAGAATCTAGATTGCAAGTATAATATTCCCAAATAAACATCTTAAAGAGCCAGTGTGAACTCTATATCAGTAATTATATAGCGAGTCTGAACTCTATATCAGTACTTATATAGCCAGTCTGAACTCTATATCAGTACTTATATAGCGAGTCTGAACTCTATATCAGTACTTATATAGCGAGTCTGAACTCTATATCAGTACTTATATAGCCAGTCTGAACTCTATATCAGTACTTATATAGCCTGTCTGACCTCTATAATATCAGTACTTATATAGCCAGTCTAAACCCGGCACCAGTACTTATATAGCCAGTCTAAACCCGGCACCAGTACTTATATAGCCAGTCTAAACCCGGCACCAGTACTTTTCTCTTCACTGCAAGTAATCCCGTGCTCAGTGACGTCACACAAGGCCGTCTCCAGATCCTCAGGAAACTGGAACTTCCTGATGACACGGGGTCTGCTCTGTGTCCTGAACAAGGTCTCGTCCTCGAGGCAGAACTTGTCAAACTGAACTTTCTTCTTCTTGAAGTCTGAGTCGTGGTGGTCAACCAGCTCCGTTACTTTCTTGTCAACGTTCTCAACCTGGAGGTATCAGCTCTGTTACTTTCTTGTCAACGTTCTCTACCTGGGGTATCAGCTTCGTTACTTTCTTGTCAACGTTCTCTACCTGGGGTATCA
>JH155309.1:120447-132115 GCA_000226015.1 Mnemiopsis leidyi | reverse complement strand
GGTACCATTGTCGACATTGCGTCACTTGCAATTCCAAATGATCCATTCACTCTGAGTGGTGATCGATGGATCCATTATAATGGCGCCAATGGTCGCCAATGGCGATCGCCATTGTCGCCAATGGAACACATCCATTGGCGCCAATGGCGATGGGGACCACCATTGGCGCCACTGACCTCATCGCCATTGGCGCCATTGGAACATCCATTTGTTCCATTGAGTGGATCCATTGGCGCCAATTGCCCCACTCACCAAACTATATGACCCTTTTGCCCAAAAAGTGACGTTAAGTTTTGTCACCCCCCTGTACACGATAGGCCGACTTGGTTAAAGGAAATTACTACCTTCAGTTTCGTTTCTCTATTTGTTGTTCATTAATAAATCGGTGCGAGAGTGCAACAGTTGAAGTCAATTATTCATTCCTGATTAGTGATCTAACACGGATTTTCATTTTTTCGAACTGTCAGTGTTTGCACAGATCACCCTGGAAAATTATAACTTAACCAAGTCAATGATAGATCAATTCCAAAGATTTGAACAAAAAAATCCTAGCACATGTTCAAATAGTAAGAATCATTAAAATTCTTGTCACAAAACTTGTAATGAAATTTAAATTGTCCGCAAAAATGATTGTTCAATACTTTTACTAAACTTCAAACCATCTTATGAATACCAATTAATCAATCATCGACATCAGTAGACAGTCAGTATGTGTGACAATCAAACATTCTAAGTTCGAAACAAATATTTCAGTATATAGAAAGCAAAAATAACAGTGGTAGTCCTAAGTTCACAAAAAGCTATTTCGACACTAAGAAATTACGAGGTGTGCCGAATAGGTAATTGTGAATCTCTTGTACTTGTTCTATCTCTTGTACTTGTTCTATCTCTTGTACTTGTTCTATCAATTTACTGCTGGAAGATGTTCGTGTCGGTGAAGTTGTACGTTATCTTGTGTCGTTACACTTTGTTGACTTCTTGGTGATCCTCTGATTGGTAAACTTATTTAGTTGCTAGAAACATATTACTAGAAACATATTGCTAGAATTTGCGCAAATACAGCATACAAAATCAGATGAAGCTGAAGTCCAAAAGTCTTTAAATAAGAATAGACTTATTTTTGTTAGCGAATGAATTCCTAGAACCCTACTTAACATAGTTATTGAATGAAAGAATTATAATATATCTTGTGGTATACCTATGGGAGGAATATCTGTTTGTTCAGGTGTGAGGTTCTCCACATAACATCGAGATACTTTCTCAAAGTCTAGTGTCCAGCAGCAGTCCCCTTTGTAGAAGAAGATAAATTAGAGAATTCTTGTCATTACATACATAAATTTCGAAGTAATTAAGACAACTACAAACACTTCACGTAGCATTTTATAATTAAAATTTCAATATTGTTATTAGTACGGAGCGAGTATTGTATTTACCTGTTGCTGTGTAGCGATTGCAAAAAGCCGTGGAATATAAACAGGAAGTTCTAGCTTCAACGTTTTGAAGCGAGTTTAAGGAGCTCTGAAATGATTTTGCTTGCTAAGAATGCAGATATTAAATGAAAGTTTAGTCAGTACATACCTTTATATGCACAAGTAGCCTGACGAGGCAAATAAAAATTTTCGAATTTGAAAATGAGCCCAACTTGCGACTATATGCATAAGTAGCCTTAATATTAAGTTAGCTCCAAAACGTCAATGTCTCAGCCGCAAGCAGTAGAATTTGTTGATTGTGACGCAATATAAGTAAAAAATCCGAAAATTGACTTATTATTAAAGGATATACACTCACCTGTAACGCAGCATTACATGTAGAAACTCCACATGAAGCCTCCCCACAAGTACAGTCTATTCTCCGTCTAACAATAGCGTTCCGTACAGCTGTAGGAACTTCTTTGTACTCTAATGCCAGGGCACACCTGTTTCGGGAGTAGACACACAAAATACGTTTCTAACCTTCAGCAACTTTGAAAAACTTCCAGGTACGTAAGTTTCAATTGCTTAAGCTTAATTTGACTTAATGCAATCACCAGAAACATCTACTCCAGAATGTGCGTATGACTATAAGATATAATATAGTGACCTGGATATTTTGAGCGATTCAATAGCTGCCTCCTTGTCCAGATCAAGTCCCAGGATGTAAAGTTCCCCAGTTTGAAGTTTCTTGCCGCATGGTCTTGGTGTCAAAACACGGACCATGCCCATCTTTATTTTAAAACTGCGGTAGAACGAATTATTTTGGAAATCTGGAAATTTTTTAACTTAAACTTTGAGTAATCATACGAATTTTTAGATTCTCCAATTAAAATATATTTGCATTATCAGGACATTGCCTGTAAAACTAAAACATTTTCAACCTTACCTCCTTCGAAAGATCTGAGTGACGTGAATGTTGTAGAAATCGTACTGATCGTCAAACCAACCCTTAACTCTTACGTGTCCCAGCACCACTGTTATTGTGAACACCACGTGATTAGTTTGATAGTTTAAAGGGAAACTAATAGAAAGGAAAACGGAATTCATTAAAATCAACTCTTTATAAGGTTTAAAGTATGATCGGGCCAAGTTTTAAAATGACTTTGGTTTGACCCCCTCTTATTTTAAGAAGTTTGCAAGGCAGGATTGAAGAAATATGATTTTATAGTGAGTTTAAAGTAACTTCTAAAAAGGCTATAAACACAAACAATTCTTACCAGCACGGGGAGCACAGTAATCATCGTGTAGTCTGAACTCACTACACGTCTCACACCGCCCAACACCTTCACTCCTCGCTCCCCCAATCACGAGTAAGATAAAATAAACGAGCAGCATATTTTCAAGAGTGAGCCATGATATCACGTGATAAATTTACAGCAGCAGCTGAAAAAGAGCGATCTTTCTTGTAAGCAAGCACAAACGGTACAAGTGCTGAATGGTTTAAATTTTCAAATTTGGTCTGAGGTTGCTGTAAAAATACTTCTGAAATTAGTAGAGCTAATGAATCTGGAGGCTGGCCAAGCATTCTCCTTCACAATTGATTGCATAATCCTTCTTGAAATGCAATAATAATTAACGAAGTTCGAAATGGCTCAATGTGCGATAATTAAATCAAGCTGCAAGTAAAATTGGCAATTGTAATAAATTCATCTAAATTGTAGTATATTTTTGACGAGATCGGGTGGAACCTCGACAAGCATATTCGTACTCGATAGTGTCAGAAGTACGGTAAATAGAATTAAACCTCTATTAACCTGGCCTCTGGGGAGAAAGGCCCGGTAATTAAGGTAAATACAGTTAAACCTCTATTAACCTGGCCTCTCGGGAGAAAGGAAGAAGGCCTGGTAAAGCGAGGGTCATGATAAACAGAGGCACGGTAAATAGAGGTTTTACCGGAATTGGTTTAAGTGTTTATATCTGGAGGCAGCTTTTTAGGAAGAGATCCTACATACATACTTGTTACATGGCGAGATCTCCATCCAAAAGGATTAGTCTGCGTCTGCTGTGTCAATTGTCGGTATCATACAGCTACGGCGAGTAGAGTTTTTCCATCCAGCTCTTGATCCTAAACACAATTGATTATGTGTGTGAAATTGAAGCGTAATCCCTAGGAAATTTTTGATTGAACAGTTATCTGAAGGGCTCCACGTCTTGAACCATTAGAGCCATAGGATTTCATCAATTCCAGAATTGTTTTTCTGGCTTTTAGTCGGCATTTCTAAACAACTGTTCAATCAGCACAAACCCGATTGTATTGGCTCTATTTTCACGATATAGATATGTAGACAATAACCCAATTAGTATCCCAATTACAGGTTAACAGCCTGCAGACAGATATATGCGTGCCTGGCTTTACTAAACCATCTTTCCGTTTGCAATCGCGTGTAGTTTCCGGATTGAGAGAGTTGTTTGACTAAAATAGGAGTTTTTGCGAGCCAGCTATGTATCGACGTGAAATGAACTGTTGTTGACTGTTTGAATGTAGGTTTTACAGTTTTTATTTTGGTTTGAAAAAGTTATAGTTATTAAGACTTAAGTTATGCAGTTATTTATTCACGTGATAATAAACTTAGAGGTTAAAATCATTTAAGTCGTACAACATGAATCGTTGCTAAAAATGAGCTAAAATAAGTTTCGCGGGTGGTCGAAATTAATATTTATCTTAAAGTTAACCTGTATAACGTGCAAAATTTGAAATCCAAACATTGTAAAGAGCGGTCAATTTTGAAGCTGATCCATTTTGATTGACACTTTCTCGACATGCTTCCCAATAGATTTGACAAAATTTATTTTTAAGTCAATCATCAAGGCTGATCTAACGCTCGATTAAAATGATTGTCAATTAAACAGAAGATCTCCCCGAATTCCGGTCTAGTTCAGTACAAACGGATACATTTAGTCTCATCACTACCGCCAATTAAATAATCAACCTCCTCGGTGATCCCGAATTAGCGAAAGGCTGATCAAGGAAGAAAATTTTGTGACCACAGGATTGATATGAACGTAAAGCTGCATCTGGACATGCCATTAAGTCAGCCGACATTTCCTTAGATTAATGTGAAATAAACTGGCGGAATGAATAGATTAAGATGTTAAATCATTTAATTATTTTCCTGCTGTGTTATATTTACGATGATTGATTGTTTGACCAATTTAAGTTTGCACAGTAAACAGTTATATAGTTCGATAAAAACCTGCAGTTGTTCCCGATTTTTCAGTTCCTAAGACAGAGAGAATAACGCACTACATTAAACCAGTCAACTGACTGTCATGGTATTGTGGTGGCGGTCTTTACGGTTACCATGGTTACAAGTTCTGATATTGCTCTGTGCTTTTCGAGGAAGCTTGGCCGATGAATCGGCGGTAGATGGAAAAAGGAAACTACACATAGGTATGGTAATACCATAACAAGTTCAGGTTTTTTTCTATAAGATCAGAATTCCAAAGCAAATTTATTTTCTCGGTAGAGGTTGTCTACGTGGAATTCTGCGTTTGAAGTTCGAGCCGCTCATTTCCGTTCATTTCCGCTCATTACCGCTCATTTCCGAGTGTTTGTACACCTCACCCCACACTTATATTATAAGTTATAACCGCAGGTGTACTCTATCACTCCCGCAACATGTCAAGCTATCTTACCCCCTTCAACCTCGCTATACAAGATGCCAACTCTGATCCCAATATCCTACCAAATATACAGCTGGAGCCTATAGAGACTCTTATAGAAAACTACTACGCATCGCCTTTCATAGTGCAGCTTCAAGGTAAGGCTCATTTTTGTTGGAGTTCTTAACTACTTCACATCAGCAGCAGTAAGGTCACTAGAAACTTTTGGCGTCATCTTTTAGTTCTTCTGCAGTATTGACTTAATTTAACTACAAACATTACGCAACAGATGCTTACAAACAAACGCATTTCCAAGCGATCTAAATCTACTGTTATTCAGTGTGCAGAATGCTAGAGGAGCACCCGATGGTGGCTCTGGTTGGACCCTATCACTACATGCAGACTAAAGCAGTATCTCTCATCACTTCAGCTCTTGGCATTCCCAACATCACCCCTTCAGCAAGTGGTAGGTCTGCTGTGAGCTACTAAACAGTGGACATCATGTTTAGAAAAGTTTCCTGTCACAACAAACAACGACACTAAACCTCTCCAAACATCACAAAACATTGTACTACTACAAAGATCATGAATGTTTCAGGCACATTCTTGGAAGACCCTCTGTGGCAGCGGTACATGTTCCATCTTAATCCCCTGGACATAGCTCAAGTACCAGCTATATTTGACATCCTCACGATGCTAGAGCTGAAAGACAGTCAAGTTGCTCTCGTCAATACGGATGATACTTATGGTAATTTCAATCGAGTGGAACAAATTTAATCACAATTTCTTCGAAAAACACCTCCAGTAACCTTATAACCATAGCAATAAATGCTAGGAATCAATAATGACTTCCAACATACCAGATGTAACTCAACATATAAAACACATGTAACTCAGGACATGTTACTCAACATACGTAACTCAGCAGTTTCAAAAACAACTTTGTCAGGATCCACCCTCAGCGCTAAGTTTGAGGTCGATGCACACCGACACAGAATGTTGATTAAAGATCACATTGTTTTATCTGCCAATGTTTTCACACGAACTGTTGATATAAGGTAATTATGAAAGAAAAGCAGACACTGAAGAAACCTTTTTAGAACATTGAAGCAAACCACATGACGATCACAAGATTAAAAAAGAAATTTTTACGAAGATTTAAATATGATGATCAAAACATATAAAACCCGCAACAAATCCCCAGGGAAGAATTGAGTAGAGTAAAGAAGAAGCGGATCAGGATCTTCGTCCTATTCGTGAAGAGTTCCCTTATAGACCCAGTGTTGAAACAAGCTCATGAGCTTGGTCTAGTTGGTCCGGAGTATCTCTGGATTAGTGGGAGCAGTGTTGTAGATGATCTGGTTAGATCCTTTCTTTGGTTATTTGATGCTTCCCTTTAGTTAGTCCCTTTAGATAAGACTAGCTAAATAAACTTTAGTACCAATCAGATTGCTTTAAATTTAAGAATGCTTTTGATATCAAAATTTTAAGCTTTGTAACCAATTCCGTCGAGCAACAATAACAATGCTGAACGCCGAAGTAAAATATCTCTCTAACAAGACCTCTCTTAACAACTCCGGCAGGATGATAAAAGGAACAGTCAGGCTGTGTATTACGACGGGCTTCTCTTCCTAGGACGGATAGAGACACCAAGAACAGACACCCACCAGCACCGACAACTAGTGCGAGCTCTGGAAGAAGCCAGGGGTACCAGGATCAATAGACTCGACTCTCTAAGTGCTCAGGTGAGTGTAAGTTTCGAAACTGGGACCTTCTTGTAGAATCTGTTGATGGTAGCATACATTATGGCTGAAATCCTTGAATCCCATAGGTTCGCTAATCAAATGAGACGCAATGTTTTCGGTAGTTTTGGATTTGGGAGGTCTACAGAAATATCAAATTTACATCACGTGTCAACTATCACGTTAGTGCAATTTGATAATTTTCAGGTATACGACAGCACCACAGCACTCGTAAAAGCTTTAGATCTCCTAGACAAACAGGGAAAACTGACTTTTGACGATCCGATCGTAGAATGTGACTTAGAGTATCCATCTAAAAGTGAGGAATCTGAAACTGATGATAACAGTGAAATCGAAAAACGACAATTGCGGAGGAGAAAAAGGGAGGAAAAGGGGGATTATACCATCCCAATCATGAGGAAGTTTAAAGAGGGTGGACTTATTGCTCAAGCCATGAAACAAATATCATTTGATGGCGTTAGTGGAGAAAATATTTCCTTTTCAATCTCGGGAGGTCCATTAAAAAACACTTATACTATCGTTAACGTCAGAGCTGGTAAGTACCATTTGACAAACTCCAAATCCAATCAACCTAACATTTTTAACGTTTAAAAAAACAGACATATTTGACATATTACTATGAACCTTATTATAGGAGTTCCTGTTGAAATCGGAAAGTTCGAGGAAGCTACAGGGATAGGACTACCACTGAGATCCAGACCTCAGTTTTACGGAGGTGATACCAAGATAAAGAACACCATCAGCACGCACCTCAGATTGGGGGTAGTCAAGGATCCTCCCTTTGTAAAATACACATACGAGGAAGCAGGACACACTAAATGTCCCTTCAAGGACCAACTCCGCTGTTACGAGGGACTGAGTGTCGATATCGTAGAGAAGCTAGCCCGGCAGTACGACTTCACGTACACTCTGGTGGAGGAACCTTCTGGAAAGTTCGGTGCTCCAACATCTGACGACGAGGAGGAATGGGACGGGCTTATCGGGATGTTAAAGAGGCGGGAGATAGACATGGGAATCGTGGCATTTGGGATCAACACAGCAAGGGAGAGGGTGGTTGATTTTGCAGTTCCGTTGCTGAGCGGCGGTGTTGTCATGGTGACGCAGGAGGGTGGCCCGGTCGGGGCTGACGGAGGTTTTGATCCTCTTACCATGTTCCGAACCGACAGCTTTTTCTTCCTTCGTCCTTTCAGCAAGGAACTCTGGATCGCGATAGTGTTGGCAGGGTGTGTGTTTTGTGTTCTTATCTGGATATTTGACCATTTCTCACCCTACGGATACTACGGGGGCACAAAGCAGAAGTTGATGTGCTGTAAATGTGAGCAGTGTACTTCTAGCTTGAACGGGGATTTCAGCGTGAAGGGATGTCCCTTTGGAGAGCAACAAAGTATTCAGAGTGAAATGAAGGGTTTAAATCTGTTAAACAGTGTATGGTTGATTGTCTGCTCATTTCTGCAGGTCAGTTTATTCTAACAGCTCACAAGTCACAATCCAAATAAGCGAAAATTGCCACGAAATTTTTGAAGTAACTCTAAGTCTAACTTTAATTGTTACTTCATATTTACATGTTATAGTAATTTATAGTAATTTAAAAAGCATGAGTCTCCCTAACACGAGTATTTCATCAGATCGGACCGCCAGATGCCGTGCCTAAGTGCTGGTCGACGAGAGTTCTCATCACAGCTTGGTGGATTATCTGCCTGGTCCTGATATCATTATACACAGCAAACTTGGCGGCCTACCTTACCGTCACTAGGATACAGAAGAACATTGAAACTGTAGAAGACCTCTTACAATCAGGTTTTAAAAGTTTCATCCTTTTGACCTTTTCTCGTCGTCAGTATTGGAGCAATGGAGCATAATCGCTCAGAAGCTCAGCTCAAAGTCAGTATTGGAGGATACTCTATTTTAGGGCAATCAAATTCATGAAATTTCCTAGCGCAATTGTATCATCCTTTCATCAAGGCTAAACTTTGCTTATTCGCTCTAGGTATGTCATGTGGTACGGCTGAGGGTACAATTACTGACATGTTACTGAGAAACACTTCCGATCAACAAATAGCCAGCCTCGTTAGGTACGTTGAGAACATACGCCAATACTCAGTATCCCTATAATGGACGAAATCGCTCACACAAATTTAAAGTTAAAGGTCTTAAGGTCTTAAATTTAAAGTTTAAAGGTCTTTAGTTTTCCGATATGTTATATTCTAGAACACGTCGGAATTAAATTATTGAATTGGCGATGATAAACGTTTTAATTTGAGAGCATTTGAGATATAATCCCATGATACTATTCGATACCAATTACTAAGATCGTAGTGGACTAAGAAAACATTAAAAAAAGATACAAATAACAGATGAAGAAAGCAATTTAAAGCAAAGATACAAATAACCGAATCAGGAGGATGGAGAATGTCGGCTCGTACGAAGAAGGGATAGAACAAACTCGCCAGGGAGGCTACGCCTTTCTGTACGGGTCCGCACCTTTA
Organism: Mnemiopsis leidyi; assembly: GCA_000226015.1. NCBI lineage: Eukaryota > Metazoa > Ctenophora > Tentaculata > Lobata > Bolinopsidae > Mnemiopsis > Mnemiopsis leidyi. Next base: position 122,791 of record JH155309.1, on the reverse strand, counting down.
CAGTACACTAGTAACATGGAGCCTTGTGGACTTAAAGTCTCCACTCACAGGTAGAGAGATTTCTATAGGACCTGATTCAGGGTTTGTGAAATTGTAGATTTTGTGGTCGGTCGAGGACTTAATCTTTCAATTAATTGTATGAGCTTCCCCTTTTTGGTAGTCAATGTTTTCTTGAAACAAAAATTACTTTACCCAACAATAAATCCCAACACTTATATCACAATCCTACAACCATTTACCGATTGTTCACCTAGTCTGTTGGAGTATGAGCTAGCGTTTGCGCTGCCGGACGAGAGTCCTCTCATGGAGCTGATCAACAAAGGTCTGATAACGATGAAGGAGAAGAACGAGATTCTACCGGCTTGGAGAAACTGGATAGCTGGTCCTTGTACAGGTATAGGGCGGAGAACTTAGTACCACTACCTGCATACAGCGCATTTCAAATGATGTCTTATAGGGTGAATGTGGATGTGCTTTAGGGTGGAGAACATGTTTTAGTCATATTTTTTAGACTGACTAATTGATAAAGGGGACAGCGCATTTTGTTATGTCCCATTTTCAGCACTTTCAACAGAAATTAGGAATGCGTGTTTGTATGTATGAATAAATATTTGTATGTATTAAGGATCAGTTTATTTATCCAGCCTGCAACGCGACGGATTATATGAGCAATTCTAACCGACCGACACAAAACAGGAAAGCTAGCGACCAAACCAGGGTCAAGTGAAATCAACGTTTTCTCTGTTGTTGGAACCATGGCTATAATCCTACCCGTGGTGGCTCTCTCTCTTCTTGTCTTTGCTTTGGAGTTTATGAGAGGCAAGAGAAGTCCTAATCGCAATCCCGCTCTTAAGGTTAGATATGAGAATGCATCGTTTTTATATTCATTTTGGAGGCCACGATAGTAATGCCGAAACAATGAAACGTTAATAACCATCACTTTTGTATATCGAAGGTGTAATTGAACCTCAATTGGGATACCTCATTAAAACAAAACATCACACCAGAAAGTTTTAGAAGAGCTCATTCAGAGGAATGAGGAAGAAAAAACCAAGAACTTCTCCGTGAGCAATCGCTTTGTTAAGGTATGTTCTGTTGTTCAAAATACATTAAAAATGGCTGAAAACGTCATGCGAAATCCGAAATGGTTGGATTTGACCTTGCAACTTTTAACCAAAACTGTTAATAGTTCCAAATATAATTTCAAATATAATTGTACTTTATGAAACCTGTACCTTAAACAAAGTGCTGTATACCTATTCAATGATAAACTCCTTGCAGTTGATCAACGACAAACCGTCCCACGAGATAAAGAAACTGCTCGCCAAGACAAAGAAAGAATCTGACACAAAGATTGTTGCAGACTTGCGATATCGCAAATCTTCAGAAAAACCGGCAACTGCTGATGTCGAGGCTGCTAAAGCTGGGTCTCCCGTGATCCAAGATGGAAAAGATTGCCCTAACTTCAAACTTTCTAATAAAAGCGACGACGATATGGTAGGTACTGTGCTGCTATTTCAAGGATTCAATTTCATAACGCAATAGGAGTTATTGAATTTTATGTGTAGAATACTAGGATGAAAATTATGATTGTGGGAAACAAAATGCTGTTTGACCTCCCATTTTTAGTAGCTAATTTTTAAAAGCTAATTAGGTATTCTGATTCAGGAGAGCCCTAAGAAAGCGGTACATCCTTTTAAAAGAGCGGTAGAGATGGTTGAGAAATCTGAAAGTTGACTAATCGGACATCCCGACATCACGTGTGAAACGAAACATAGATTGTACAGTTTCTATATTGTATATTGTATAAATTGTATAGTTTCTATGGCTACATATCAACATAGATTGTATAGTTTCTATATCAACCTATTGGATCACGTTGTATTGTGGGGATCTAAAATTGATGATATGATATAGTTATGAACAAGGTCAATAATGTTATATGTTTGGGTTTATAAAGAGGACTGTTTGGATTCGTGCAAATATGAATATTTGAACAGGATGCTCTGTATGTTGCTATTCATGTTGCCGTTTTTTATGACCTGCTGTTTTTTGATTTATTTATTGAATTTGATATCAATATTCTAGGTAACTTGGGTTTACTTTACTTCATAGCCAATAATTGTTGTGTCTTTGCTTGATGCAGCAGGCAAGACAACATCTGGCAGGACAAGCACTGTCAAATTTGACGAGATTATATCCGTCTACCGTTCTAACGAAACGACCCGTCTCGTTCAGCTTTGAGCTGCGAGAGTAAGGTATCATCGCGACACTGTCACATAGGTCACTTGAAATCAGTTGGCCACCGATAAGATCTCCACTATTAACGGTTGTGACCGTCGTC
>JH155309.1:97476-120434 GCA_000226015.1 Mnemiopsis leidyi | reverse complement strand
TTAAAAGCGGTCACATACTACCCAAGTTTTGGGTTTTGGTCAATTTTATATATACATATATCACACGACAATTTGTTTGAAAACGGGGGTTCCAGAAACCCCCCTTCCGATACTTGTTGACCTTCAAATTTTTTTTGCTATTAGTTTGGCCAACTTCTAGTAGATTTGCAAAGTTTCAAGTTTTTATCTCAATTCTAACATGGTTTTTAAGACACCTGAACATGGCCATTTTTTGCCAAATCGTACCAATTTTGTATTACAGTGCTGGCAAGTTTTTGGTGGAAGAAGAAGAAAAAACCGGTCGCGCTTGCCAGCGCTGTGATATTTTTTAGACTGATGAAGGGGACAGCGCATTTTGTTATGTCCCATTTTCAGCACTTTTTACAGAAATTAGGAATGCGTGTTTGTATGTATGAATAAATATTTGTATGTATTAAGTAGTTTATTTAGCCTGCAACGCGACGGATTATATGAGCAATTCTAACCGACCGTTACAAAACAGGAAAGTTAGCGACCAAACCAGGATCAAGTGAAATCAACGTTTTCTCTGTTGTTGGAACCATGGCTATAATCCTACCCGTGGTGGCTCTCTCTCTTCTTGTCTTTGCTTTGGAGTTTATGAGAGGCAAAAGAAGTCCTAATCGCAATCCCGCTCTCAAGGTTAGATATGAGAATGCATAGCAGTGATATTTATTTTGAAGACCACAAGATGACAAAGAGTGTTGTCCAAACAAAAAGTCACTGATGAAACGTGAATAACCATCACTTTTGTAAATCGAAGGCGTAACTGAACCTCAATTGAGATACCTCATTAATTAACAAAACATCACACCAGAAAGTGTTAGAAGAGCTTATTCAAAGGAACGAGGAAGAAAAAACCAAGAACTTCTCCGTGAGCAATCGCTTTGTTAAGGTATGTTCTGTTGTTTAAAATACATTAAAAACATCTTGCGCAATCCGAAATGGTTAGATTTGGCATTGCTACTTTTAACCAAAACTGTTAATAGTTCCAAATAGCGCTTTTAAACTGTACTTTATAGATACTTGTACCTTAAACAAAGTGCTGTATACCTATTTGATGATAAACTCTTTGCAGTTGATCAACGACAAACCGTCCCACGAGATAAAGAAACTGCTCGCCACGACAAAGAAAGAATCTGACACCAAGATTGTTGCTGACTTACGAAATCGCAAATCTTCAGAAAAACCGGCAACTGCTGATATCGAGGCTGCTAAAGCCGGCTCTCCCGAGGTCCAAGACAATAAGGTAGGTACTGTGCTGCTATTTCAAGGATTGATATTGCAATAGGAGTTATTGAATTTTATGTGTAGAATGGTAGGATGAAAATTATGATCGTGGGAAACAAAATGCTGTTTCGCCTCCAATTTTTAGTAGCTAACTTTTAACAGCTAATTAGAGATTCTGATTCAGGAGAGCCCAAAGAAAGCGGTACATCCTTTTAAAAGAGCGGTAGAGATGGTTGAGAAATCTGAAAGTTGACTAATCGGACATCACGTGTGAAACGAACATAGTGATAGATTGTATAGTTTCTATATCAACCTACTTGATCGCGTTGTTTTGTTGGGATCTAAAATTCATGCTATGTTACAGTTATGAACAACGTCAATAATGTTATATGTTTGGGTTTATAAAGAGGACTGTTGGGATTCGTGCAAATATGAATAATTGAACAGGATGCTCTCTATGTTGCTATTCATGTTGCTGTTTTTTATGACCTGCTGTTTTTTATTTATTTATTGAACTGAATATCAATATTCTAAGTACCCAGGGTTTTACTTTTACTTTAGGGGTCGTTCACATATGACGTCATCACCTAGAGGGGAGGGGGTTTTCCAAATGATGACGATTGATGACGAGAGGGAGAGGGGGGTGGTTTGGCCAATGATGATGTCATCAAAAAATTTTAGGGTTTATAGGATTTTTTTTGAAAATTTTTGATTTCTTTTGAAAATTTCAATCAGAATTTTACAAAATTAGAAGGAAATTTTTCAAGTAAAAATTCTGATTCAGAAATCTGGTGAAATACTGTGTTTTCAATGACTTAGAATAAAATATTTTAAAAATAAAAACAAATTAATAGACCAAAAATGTTTTTTGACATGAAGTAGGGGGAGGGGTTCCGACTGTGATGATGTCATTATGGTAATTTACCTCTGAAATTTAGGGGAGTTTTGTCATGATAACGAAGGATGACGGAGGGGAGGGGGAGGAGGGGGGTAAAAATTACCGAAAATTTGCTGGCAGCTGCCAGACAACATCTGGCAGGACAAGCACTGTCACATAGGTCACGTTAAATCACTTGTCCACCGATAAGATCTCCCCTCACGGTTGTGACCGTCTTCATTAACCAGGCTGTTGTTTACTTAGAATTGCTGCTTTCCGCCGTTCAAATTGCATCATGGCGCCACATTTGTCATGATAGGCTGACATCAAAGTGCACGTGATACAGTAAATGGAAGTTTCTGTGGAAGTATTGCAACTGTCTAGCACATCGATAGTCAGCAAACCATGTTTGTTGGACATTGATTGTTTTGAATTTTTTCTTCAAGATTTAGTTTGTAATTGGCTTGATCCATAATTTTATTAAGCTAATTGATTTGAGTGTTTAAATTGCTAAATCAGACCGTTAGACTTAACCGAAATTACACTTTTCTCAGAAGGATTAAGCTTTACAAATACCCTATTTTTCAAAGGTAATGGAAAGTGGGGAACTTGATGAAGAGAATCAGAAGCCGCCATCAGAGTTGAAAAAAGATGAGAATTCCTCACAAAGACAATCTAGAAGAAAGAGTAAAACCGGCCGGTCCAGAAGTAAAAGTGAACATTCCAGAAAACGGAAACCTTCTGGCGTTGATGGCCGAAGTAGATCAAGACATGAATCGGAACCTGATGGAAGCCTCCACAGAGCCAGGAGTAGATCTCGTGAAACTCAGAGGCTATCTCAAAACGAGAACGAGAGGACAAAGCGCGATCAGTTCAAGGAGTCTCGAGAAAAGTCAAAAAGGTCCTCAAGGTCAAGAGGCGGTGGGAAGGAGAAATTAAACGATTTAGAATCAAGCGGCAAACCAGAATTGTCCAACAGATCAAGAAGAAGATCAAGACCGTCAGAAAATACTGAACAGTCACGAAAATCGAGATCAAAAGAACGGCTAGAGCAGACAGAACGATCAGACAATAGATCTAGATCAAGAAAGAGGTCAGACAGATCACATCACTCGAGATCAAGGGAGCGGTCAACAAAATCTAAAGGATCTCGATCAAAAGAATATTATGATAAAACGAATGAAAACAAGAGGACTGAAGTTGAACGATCAAAAGAAAAGTCTCATCGATCTCGATTGAAATCAGAAAAGTCTCACAGATCTAAATCTGAAGATCATTCAAAAATATCTGGCAGGTCAAGAACTAAAAGACATTCAGAGAATAACATAACGACACCAAATGATCATGGCCTGAAAGAGCAGTCTAAGGAAATTCTAACTCAAACTGAGGTTGAAATAAACAGTCGTTCAGCATCACAAAGAAAAAAGAAATCCTCCAGGTCATCGAACGAAACAAGAAAAAAGAGCGACGTGCGAAATAAATCTGGGGATTTCTCAGACAACAATCGAACACGAAGATCAAAAAGAAACAAAGAATCTCGGAGCAGTATTAGAATTAAGGACATGATGCGATCTGGTAAAACGAGCGTCTTCATAGATGATAATCTCGAAGAAGACTTGAAGGACTGGCTAAAGTCGCCTGATCTTGCGGAAGAAATTAAAGATTTTGAACTACGATTGCAAGAGCCAATGACAAACAATTTACCAGAAACAGAAATTGTACAGGATAAAACAGGCAATATTACAATAAAAACACAAGATGTTGCCAAAATTGAGGAGGCAAATAAAGTTGAAAGTCGAAATAAGCAAGAAAGATTCGAAAAGAAGGGAAATGGGACTTCTGACTATGCTGATAAGACTTTAAAGAACCACGAAAAAACCTTTGATTTAGACCTTTCACAAGCAACAGAACAGCAAAAAGAAATACAGTCCATCAAGACAACTTTAGAGGTACACAAGCCCTCACCAACAAATTCGTTAAAGCAAGAAGAGGATCAAGTTAGAAAGACGAGGTCACCTGACACGCAGTACGCTCTTGAGAGAAGAAAACTTTTGCAGGACAAGCATTTGCCCCTTCCTGAATCAACCGAGAATTCTATCTTCAAAAGATTTGAAAAGGCTTTACACTTAGAAGAAACCCCTGCCTACAAGATTACGACTATAAAATCAGATAAGGTCAGTGAGAATAAGGAGTTGTCAAGCACCATGAGCAAAGTAAAAACCAGGTATCAAAATATGTTGAAATCTCCTAAAGGAAGTCCTCTTCAATCCCCTAAAGGAAAACCTCTTCAAGAAAAACCGTTGGCACAAGCAACTAACAAACCGTTTTTCCCTAACCATCCTGAAAAGACCTTACAACGCAAGGAGGATGTACAAAGCAATTACAGATTCCAGTATGTTAAACCAGATATAGACACTCCCGAACTAGCTTCTCAGAAAACCGATGGAGGTTCAAAAAAGATAAAAAAGTCAAGAAAAGATTTTGACGAAAAGCTCAAGCGGTTCTTAGAATCTGGTAAAACGGGACAGGAGGAGTTCGAAACACCAATATCATCAGAATACAATTCACCACTGGTAAATACAGAAAAAGTTTCCGATATGATAAGATTAACTGATAGAAATTTAAAGCTAACCGACGAAGATCTAAACAAATATAGGCATCAAATAAAGAACATGCCATTGGCAGACAAAGATCCCTCTTTTAATGACAACCAAGTATCGCAAAATTTCACCGATTCAAATGCTAGTAAGACAGCTAGAGCTGCAAGTGCAACTAAGAACAAAAAAGAGCATACTGAGAAGAAATTGCGTAGGCTCGAGAGGACGATGGAGAGTGAATGGAGACAAGAAAGCATCACTCCCATCAGCCCTACGTCTCAATCGATAACGGAGACAAAAAGTGTGGACTTCGAAGAACTAATGAAAAGAGATTTTGAAATGGAAGTAAGCTTTAGGCTAGACTTGTCGAAAGAATATGCTTCTGGTGCCGAGAACGAAAAAGAATATTTAGAAAAGCAAAGGAACGAGCACTCAATTGCTGAAAATGAAGTGGTAGTCTCGCCTGGTATAAGTAATGACGCTGAAGATTTGAACTCAGTAAATAGAACAATCAAAGGAAGCCCTGACTCTGAACAGCCTTGCCATCAGTTGTCTAACTCTAAGAATGGGGAGATTCCAGACATTGATTACGAAAGCATAATGAGACAGGAATTTAGAACGGATTCACCAATTGAGATGGATAAACGGGCACAAGATAATTGTGCCATACAAGACAATAAAGAAAGTGATAACTTCAATGAGGAAGAAAGTCTTCACGAGGAAGATTTAGACTCCCTTGAGGAAAGAATCCTCATTGGCCTTCAAAATGGCGAGTCTTTTGACCACGAAGGTTTTATCAAAAAGGGTATTTCTGGCGACAAGAAAGAACATCTGTTCAAAATTAAAAGCTATAAAAAACCTTCTCCTCGCCCTGTAAGTAACTTAAAGCAACCTCTTCAATTTGAAAGCATACTTATAGAGGTTCCTGTTAGCGAAAAGAGTTTGGAGGATGAAGGAGCTTGGAATAATCTTAAACAAAAGATTAAAGATTTCATCTGGTCAGACTTAAAAGATGAACCAACAAGACACAAAACTATAAGGATAGTTCAGTACAGTGAAAATGAAAAAGAGGGGGCCGAAGTCAAACTTCCAAAGGCTTATGTGGAATCGATCCTCGACAGTGATTTTGATGTTGATTCAGATATAAGTAATAAAACAGACGATCTTGAAACAAAATTATTCAATTTTGATAAGATTCTCCAGCAAAACTGGGCAACAGGATCCCGTTTCAAGTCAGACGAGTGGATAAAAAGGTCACAAGATGATCTTCGGATCAAAAGAGAGAGCCCAGACTTCGTAAAAATGCGGCTGGAAAAACGAGGGTTAGCACAACCACCTGCTTATTCGCACTTACTTGACGACCAATTAGCTTCTCCACTTGACTCAGTGGACAACATGATTTTGTCAGTTGACAGAAACTTGAAGGTTAAGTGGTACATTAAACATCTTCTTTCAGAAGAAAACGAAAAGTCGAAAGAGGAACTAACTAAAAATCTTGTTTCTTTAATGAGAAAGACTGGGCACAATGATTCATACATATCGCAAATCATATCCTCAAAAAGCAGAATGAAGCAATACTTGGATAAGGAATTGGACTCACCAATTCTCGAAAAAGATATTAGAAGAATTGAGTTGATTTTAAGGGATACTCATGAGAAACCTGAAAAATCATGGAAGAAGCTCGAGAAGTTGCAAAAAACAGAAAGTAAAAGAGCAACGCCAAAGGAATATTGGAGAGCCAAAAGATTTGAAGTCTTGCAACACTATCGGATAAATTACAAAGAATCGCAAGACACTCACAAGCGACTGAACAAAGCTCAGTTAAGAACCAAAAGTTTGAATATGAACGCATTCAAAAAGCTTGAAAAAGTGATTACATCCGCCTGGAAACAGAATGGTAATCTTGATTTTGGCACCTTCGAAAACAAAGGAGAGACAGTTGAAACGGATGATGGTAAGACGGACAACATAGATTTTAAGAAACAAAGAGCACTTGCCAAGAAAAGGATTAGAGAAGAAAGAGCTAAAAAGCAGGAATATGACAACATTATACTATCTGAAGAGGAGCTGATAATTGATAGTAAACTAAACGAGCTAGAGGAAAAAGTCCACAATGAGGAAACAATTTCACCTGATAAAGAAGTAATGTACCGAACTAGTTCATCAGATCAGGACACTGAAGATAAATGGAGAGCTAAACGACTTAATCACAGACTGTACGATATTCGAGCCAAGGCCAACGAAGATTCGTCAGTCTTGCCGGATTTGTCATTTTGTTTCAAGTATATCTGTAATGACGTGGAGGACTTATCCGAGAAAGTCGACAAAGTTGCTAATCAGGCACCTAGAAAACATCCTCATAGAAAACTTTTGAATGATTCAGAAGACAGCGATTCGATTCATCTTGACCAAATGCAGGATCGCATAATCAAGTCCCTAAAAGAAGGAGAAAAAGTCGACAACAGTGATATCATTGAGGATATAAAATCGGTTAAGTCATCCACACGATCTAAGAAAAGAACTGAATGGCGAAAGCATAGAATGGAAATGCGTGCCAAATACAAGTCCATAAAAGAGAATTCAAAGTCCAAGGAGCAATCTAGGTCAAGCACTCCGTCTCTTCAGAATAATCAAAATCAAGTTTCTTCAGAAAATGACGATGATCAAAATACATTGAACAAGGACAAATCCTTTTCATTAGTTGATAATTCCCAAGGAGATAATTTTATTACTAAGCTTTTTGCATCAGCAAAGGAAAAGATCAAGAGTCACAATGAAGATAACGACGAAAATCCCGATTCAAACGATGTAATGATCACAAACGCTCAGGGCCCACAACTTGCATCATCAGAAGTCAGAGACATGCCGGAAAATAAAATTAACAACTCCACAGAAAACAAAACAGAAGTGCAAATAGGAGCTGAGATTAATTTCGAAGAGCCTCAACATGAAACTAAAGTATCTGAAACTCAAGGAATGATTGCAAAGGAAGAAACAAAAGATGTCACAAGACAAAGGAACAAATCTTTTAAATACTGTCAAGAAGCGGAGGACAACTTGTCCGACATCATAGATCAGTCTCCTGAGGAGAATGACTCTGACATCGGTATCGGTAACAGAGTGAAGGGCATAGAGAATAAGATACATAAAATTTGGAGAGATGGAGTGGAGGATGATTTTTTGGACACTACAAAAGACGATGCGTCTTATAGGACTGGAAGCAGAAAACGTATTAGAAAGTGGCGAAGGGAAAGACACAGATTAATTCAAGAGCAAAAATCAAAAGAAAAAGAAACGGGTAAAAAGCATTCTTCCGAAAATAAAAAGATCGATGTGAATGAACTTGTGAAAGATATTGTGCCTGAGGAGTTCCAAGATTTGGTAAAAGTTGAGGTTGAATTCCTTGACAGGCCCAAGAAAAAGGTTGAGGACCAGAACTTATTCGCTTTTCCTAAACAACCAACAAGAGACTCAGATTCTGAAGACTCAAAAATCAGCAGTTCTACCACTATTTCAGGAATAAGTAGTTTGACTGAGAGCAGTGATACATCAAGTTCAGACGATTTGATAACTAAGTCAGAGATTGCTCCGACCATTCCACCAATCGATCTGCAAGAAAGCGTCGAAAAAGAAAAAAGAAGAATCACGAAAATAGAAACTTCTAGTGAAGAAGAATCATCATCTGAAGAATCATCTAGTGAGGATGAATCTTCAAGCGAGTATGAATCTTCAAGNGAATACGAATCTTCAAGCGAATACGAATCTACCAGCGAGTATGAATCTACCAGCGAATACGAATCCTCTAGTGCAAACGAATCATCTACTGAATACGAATCATCGAGTGAATATACGTCTTCGAGTGAATACGAGTACTCACACGCAACGCTCCCTAAAGAAAATTTGCCCTCCGCCGAAAGAATACCCGATCAATACGAATACAGGAAACTGCGAAAAAATCTCGATAAGAAATTGACGATCGAGGACTTTAAAGATCAAGATAAAGCCTGGTATGCAACACATTTTCCCATCACAAACACGCCTATTGGTGAGAGAACACACTCGGAGTATCTAATCAAATCGATTAAAGCCCTTAGGAAAAACCAACGCTTTGCCAGCTCTTCGGGAGAATCAAGCATGGGTAGCCAATCTGGAGACGAAAAAAATGATGAAATTGGTAGTAACGAACTTAAAGAAGCACCATCCTCCCCGTGCCAAATTGATGAAGTCATAAGTGTTGCAACGTCAATTGAGCACTTTTCAGTAGAAAGATTAAATTCACAAGAAGAAAATGACAACCAGTGGTTCCGAGAAACCTTCCAGCTCCAAAACATCTCTCCTGTAAATTTATCTAGATATCATATTAACAGGAAGGAAAACGCAGTTCAAAAGGCTCATCAAATCTTTACCAAACAAGAAAGTATTTCAAACTCTGAAGATGAACCGAAAGATCCTCAAAAGAACGATGATAAATTTGATTCTTATCACAGCAAAGTTCAGAAATCGAGAAATAAAGAAATGCCATTGGAGGAATCAGAAATAAATATAGAAGTTTCTGACGATGTCTCAGTATCGACTATCGACGAGAATTATAAAGATGAAGTTGGTATTATTGACGATAGTGAAAATAGCATTGAAGAAAACGAAAGCGAGGAGTCTACTATTACTGAATTTTTAAACTCTGTGACAGAAAGAGATAATCAATGGTTTAAAGATACTTTTCATATCAATGAGAGTTTCCCAATTGAAGTTTCTGGTAGGTTTACAGTGATGCAAGCTAAGTTTTTGGAACAAGCAAAAGATGTTCTTGATATTGAAATTGTTGAGGGACAGAGTAATGGTACCAACATAGGTCTGGACAACAACATGGATAAACTGAACAATACTAACGACTCCAATAAGTCCAATGAATCGAAAAATGACCAAGTGGCATCACAGGAAAAGATGTCAGACACAAAGTCTTCATTGGCTGAAAAAGATGTCATTCAAACAGAATCTTTCCTTGTGCAGGAAGATTCCCTGACAGATGATTCTAAAAGCTATACCCACGAACGACAAAAATTCATCATTGCAGCAGACAAGGTTGATCAAAATGAGGACAATGAGAAAGATGGAGATGGCGAGATGTATGAGCCAACAGGTAGTAGTAAAGATTCTTCTAGAAGAAGCAATGACAAAATTCCAAGTTTGTCTGAAAAGTCTGCTACAATGGTGGATGAGCTAATTAAAGATGTTGAGATCAACCCAGAAGGCATTGCTGGAAAAGAAAGATTTGAAGCTATAGTTATAGAGGAGAAAAGATCTAGTTGTAGTGTATCTGCCACTGAAAAAGATCCAGTCAAGAAAAAAGAGGCTCGTTTGTTTACAGGCGAGGAGTTTGTCAAAGATTTTGAACTATTTCCTGAGGTGTTTCCATTTCAGCTGGATATGGATCCTGATCACGATTTTCTTTTTGAGACACTTGTGCAAGACGTTGAATGGTACTCAAAAGGATTCATCAGCCAAGAATCTGAGATGAACGATTTTGTCAGTCTACTGTTCACCACAAACCAATGTGATCGAGTAAAAACTAATTTTTCACGACAGATATGTGAAACTCTACTCGGTCACAGACATGAGGATATTGATACCGAATATGAATTAAATGAGGATGTTAGAATCGAGGAAATCTCCGAATCTAAGGGTCAAGAACCTGGTTTGATTATGAAAGAAGAAGTCATCCTGTCATCTCAAAGGTCCGAAGAATCCTTAGCAAAGACAGAGAAGTCATTCTTACACGATTACCTGAGCAAAGATGACATAAATCATGATCATGATGAAAAGTCTGGCGAGGAAATATTTGGATTATTGAATTTGCCTAACGATCTTAACAATCAGTTATCCATACCAAGATATGAGGAAACAATACAGACTGGTCACACCGAAGAAGTATCCCACTGTCATCCAATTTACAACAGCGAATATGCGTCTTCCTTGTACAAATATCATGAAGGAGAGAATACTGAGCAAATTCAAGAGGAAAACACCACTTTTAAACCAGCTGCCAAGGACCCGCACAAAACAAAGTGCCACCAAACTAGAAACTTCTCAAAACCGCTCTGTATCACTCCCTCCAGCTCCATCAACACGGTACAACATTACATGTCACGTGCTACAGAGAACACACGATACAACCTAGGGGTGGACAAGATGAGGTACTTGCTGCTGGGGGAGGCGGGACTGGAGAACAGGGAGTATGTCATGTTGGGGGAGGATGAGGACTTGACTGAGATTTCTATATGGACTGATCCAGATCAAGTGACGTCAGGTTTGTTGATCTTGTGATGGATGTTGAATTTTGATGGTCAATGCTGAAAATGTCTCTTTGTTCTTTAATTGTTAAGTTTTCGCTCTCTATTTGCATCGTGGTTTAACTTTCAAACTAAAAACTATTCTTTATCATTTCAGTCGATGAAAGCACGGCTGAAAGTCCAGAATCGAATGGCATTTTCGGGTCAGACATAATGAATCTCAATTTTGAAAGTAGTTTTGTCCCTCAGTACAAGTACATGTTCGGTTCCAGCACTGTGAGATCTGAGATAAGCACTAAAACAAGCAATACAGGTTATCTTGGTTTATGATAAGGATTTTCTCTATTTCATCAGGATTTGCTTGAGGTTTTAGTAACACCTTCTTTTATCATTGTTCATGTTGAACTAAAAGAGGATAGTTAAAATAACTTAAAACTGTACTTTCTTATATATTTCATAATGTTTATACTCACTTAAATTACTTACTTATGTTACTTACGCAACATACTCATAGGGTAATTGACAATCCTAATTTTGATTAATAAATAGATCTCTTGTGTGATGTGTTTATTGTCTTTCAAACTATAATCTATGCAGCCTTAGTAATTAGTAATTACCGTACAAAATTTGATCAACTTCCTGATAACACAGGGTTTTTCTCCCGTCTTGGTGGGAAACTCGACAACGTCGCTGATTTTTCCTTACCTGATCTGGATGATGAGAATACGAGAATAACAGAAATGTCGTGGAGAGAGTCTGTACCTAGTCTGAATGTAGACCTGAAAAGTCGAATGAGTAATCAAGGTTTATTTAAGATAACCCAATCACAATGCGATACTTGAATTGTCGATTTAATTAAGATTTATAATTCTACAAGAGAACTATTGTGAAAATCTTGTTAACTCACGTTTTCGAACGTGCATTTCAGATTCAGAAGAGATGGTGAATCTGATTGAAAGCGAAGGGGAATTCATTTGGAAAGATATGGCAGGTACAACCAACTAATCCATTCACATTTAACTTGGTTCATTTATCTGATGAAATAAAGTGAAAAGTTAGTTACGTCATCACGTTCATTATTTTGACCGGCTTTGCAGGGACGTGGCACTTCAGCAGTTTGCAAACTCGAGGAAGGAGAGGAGAGGATAAAACAACTGTTACCGATAAAGATAGCTTCCGGTTTTGTACTTCTAACTCCGACTTTGATGGAGTGTCTATTGCTGAAAATTACATCCCAGGTTTTTGCTCCTAAGATCACGAAATCTAAAAAATTGGTGTGGTGAATACTGCTATGCATAGGTCAAATAGAGGACTGTAATTTGAGGACTAGGTGTCCACCGCTGATCCGGGAAGACAAATTCCGCCTATGACAGTCCCCAAAAGTCAAAACAAAGTCTTAGAAATTCCTAACACACGGCAACAAATTTTCAGATACGCTAGCGACATTGAAGCAAAAGATAAAGCCCGGAGGGTCTCCTAATAGACATAACTCTTGTTCAAGTAATAGCACTGTCAACAACATGGCATCTGATTACGAGTGGAGTTTGATCGATCAAAAAAGTCAGCTTGGCGATCCGATTGAACAGAAAAGTAAGGTTGGTGATCAGACTGATCAAAAAGGCCAGGTTGGAAATATGATGAATCAACAAGGCCAGGTTCGTGGTCAGGGAGGCAACAAGAACGCAACCGAATTTATATCTGCCGAGAAAAGTGCGAGCAAGTGCATGAAGAAAGAAGAGGACAGCGATTTAGAAAATTCTCTAGATTTGATAGGAGGGGAAGAAATGATGCTTGTGGAAGAAAGTATTTCAGAGTTTATATGGCTGGATCAGATAAGCAAAACCTGGCATTTTTCCAACACCTTCCTCATCGAAACGTCTGACCAAGAATCGGAAGTAACGGACAGCGAGAGATTCAGTTATCACTCGCTAAATGTTGAGAGAAATTATTATAAAGACCCCTTGAAAGAGGTGAATATTGAACAGGAGATAAAAAGTAAAATAGATGTTTTCAAGAAGACTCTTTTAGGTGATAGAGACGAATCCCTGGAATCTACCGAAAATCAGAAGCCTGTGAAGAAAAAAGGTAAAATCGGTAGCTTCTTTCAGGGGTTAGAGAATGGTCTAAATTCGTTGCTGTAATCTATTGGTCCAAAGTCTTATGCTTCAAGCCTGCAATTATGATATATCAAATCGAAAATAGGTTTTATAAATTAGTAAATTGATTAAAATTTTTCCGTTTCTAATAAATGAGTTGATTGCTCATAATTAATTTTTATCATTATGAAAGGTAATCGCGATAAGATTAATCCTGCTTCACTTATATTTAAGGTGAGTCTAAAAGTATAACAGTCTCCCTGAATCTGTTATACTCTCACGACTTTTCATACTTTCACAATTATATTAGAAATGAAGTATTTTCAGTCATAGGACACTTTCTTATGTGCAATTTGCCATATGTCGTATAATACAGGACTTAAAACCTACTTGCTCTAGTCCCTAGGTAATTAGAACACTTTACGGTGTTACTAAAGTTGGGACATGGCGTATAGGCATGGTCCTGGCAGCAGCTACTGTCGATACCAATATCACTCCCGTCACAGAGCTCATCTCCACCGATAGCTTCTTTTCCCGTCTTGCAGCAATACTGTCCCATCAAATATGCGTAGGGAAAGGATGACGGACAAAATGATCCTGAATAAACGTCAAATCAAATGATAAAAAAATTGTCGTGATGAACTTTGTGAAATTTAGGTTATCTGGTCCATCATCCATATAATATTCTTAAATTGAGTTTTATGATATGAAGACTCCATACCAAGCCAAGAATTAAGGCAATGACCTCTTAGATGATAAAAGGATACCATTATAAAAGATTATATAAAGCTGTGAATGTGGTTTCAAGTGGGGAGGGGGCCTTTTTCAGGTCCTCATTTCGAGCAAGCTCGACTCCCAGAGGTGTGCACTGATTGTTATAACGGGTGTGTTATGTTGTGGGTGGGCCGAAGGATCAACCAAGCTACATGATATGTACGGAGCAGATATTTGAACGGACACGATTTCCACTGATAGTCAATTCAGAAAATTCATGGGCCGGCACCGTGCCGAGTCGGGTATGATCCGACAACCTCTGCATTGTCTAGATGAGTGCTCTACCAATTGAGCTACCGGCCCTATTATATAAAGCTTTAAGAGTATATGAGACTGAGTATTTACTTGTGTAAATATAAATACTTTAACTTATAGTTCCCCCATTGTTTCACAATCAGGACAAAAATAACAACAACAAATTACCACATTTTGTTTGACCGTCCTGAGCGTAAGTTTCAGGCGGACAAGCAATACAACTCCCAGCACCAACTCCACTGATCTTGTTGTGAGAGCACTTCACACAGACAGTTGTCGAGCTGTCCTTGTACCATCCAGCCGGGCACGGTGCTGAGAGAGGGGATTAATTTAGTAATTTGATTATAAGTTTAAGATTATGTTCGTGTAGTAGTGGAGGCCAGATGGAGCTTTTTTCGATTTGTGATTTATATCATCTTTTCATAAGAGTTTTTAGTTCTCTAATCATCTGTGATTGACTAATAATGGGAAAGAAAATATTACCACATATGTTAGAATCGTTTATTTCGTATCCATCTGCAGAGCATGAAACGCAAGATCCACTCCCAGGGGCACTGGCAGTTCCGGCATCACACTTCGTACAGCTAGTTTTTGGTCCGATGTCTTCACCGAATGTTCCAGCAGGGCATTCCTTACATTGGTTGGTTGTAATGTCTATGTAGGAAGTTGTAGGGCACGTCGGGTAAATATCTGAGTGTAAAGTTGAATTAGATTAAAACAAAAATTGGGGTAGAAATAGAGGTAGAGGATATAGAGTGAGCTTGAGATCGAGATTAAGATTGACGTTGAGGAAGAGAGAAACATAGAGTTTCGATTAAGAGACAACGATGAATATGAATACAAAGTTAAAGATGAGAAATTAAATATGGTGAAGATGCACTTGCGAATAAAGAACGCCGAATGAAGAACTCGATTCAGATTCAAATCTTTCTTAAGTTAATTACTATATGTATAACTATTATCATAGATGTAGTAAGGGAAGTTATCGAAATGCGTTGGTCTTCATTTTGTTCTTTTATGATTATCAAGAAAAAAGTATTAAAGAATCAACAATTGTTGAGATCACACGTTAACCAGTGTGTAATTATCAAGAAAAAAGTATTAAAGAATCAACAATTGTCGAGATCGCACGTTAACCTGTGTGTAATTATCAAGAAAAATTATTAAAGAATCAACAATTGTCGAGATCACACGTTATAACCTGGGCAAGACGGAACATCACAATAATTCCATCCTGAAGTAGTAAAGCACCAAACGTCTCCTTGACTACCATCAGGATTTCGGCAATAGTTGTGATCTCCAAGCCCTCCGTTAGGCAATCTACGCGGCATATTATAGGTATAAAGGTTGAATATTTTTGTAACAATACATTTATATAGTGTTATAACGGACTGTTGTTTGATAAGCGATTTGATAACAACGCTGGCATATCCAATTGGTCATATATAACAGTCACATTTCTGTATGACCAGGCAATAATACTATTTTGTATCGTTCCTCGCAAAACGACAATTTCAAAAAAGAAACAGATGGTTATAATCGCTTTACTCACACTGAAGGATTAAAGTTTTTATTCGTTTGCCTGGCCCAGTTCAAACAACTACCCCCGGATCTTGTTATAGATTGTGTACCGTCGTAGCCCGATCCTTTACTGTTTTTGTCATCTGGATCCCAACAACCAACCTCGCCGAATTCTGGGGATTTAGAAAGTCCAGATTTCGTGTTTTACGGTTATATCAGGAGTCAATGACTAAACTTCAGAAATGAATTTAAACTTTAGAAATGAACTATTTGAAGAAGGATAATATTAATATTCCGCAACTATTATCAAAATAGATCAGAAATAACACGCGATAATGGGATGATGAGCCTGCTTAAAAAATCTCGATAAGCAGCACTCACCGGAACCAAAGACTTCAACCTCTGCAAGGTTCACGAACTGCTCCACTAGTCCCTCCTTTCTTATCTTCACCTCATTCCCGACTCCATTACATCGAAATTCGTACGTTGGTCTATTTTCGGAGATAGTCCCACACTCGACTTCCCCCCTCTTTTCGCTAGAGATGTAAACTTTGAAGCCAATTATTCGGTCACCACAGCAATCTTTACGATTGGCGATTTTGATGACAGATATAGCTGCTTCATATGATAGTTTTAGTGAAATGGTGAAAACATTTTCGGACGACGTTTCACTTTCACTGTGTGCAATCGTTAGGTAATTCCCGTCAAACAAATTTTTTGGGGGTCCATTTGCCAAAGACGAGGTCATAGTTGCTTCTCGCACGGGGATGAGAGGAACTGCAAAAAATCAAATTTAAGTTTGAACTTCGAATGTAAATGTCATTGTCAACAACATGTGGCATTTTACAGGACACAACTTTATCAATTTTAACAACTGAATTCAAGAATAAGTTTGAAATCACACGTTATACATCGTGTATCATTTTCATCAAATCATTTTGCTCCCTAAATTGTGAGTACCCTATTTCAATTTGTTTCACTTACTTGCACTCGTGCATCCCAGGGCTCCTTCTTCTACCGAGAAGACAAACTTGTCATCACCAGCACACGTGACAGATTCTCTTCCGTTGTACTGACCAACTTCACTACAAGTCAGATCATTGATGACTGCTCCGTAGCTTATTGGAAAGTTTTTAGACGTCTCGACGTTGATCCACGATGAGGGCAGAGAATTGCAGCTCTGAAGATTTTAAAACTGTGTGATTTGATTAACTACAAAATTGCACTTCTCAAGTAATCCTCAATTCTAATGCTAAATTGTTCGGCTAGATTTACTAGAATTTTATAGCTTACACAATTTATAATTGTTATTAAAAAAGACAGATACATAAAATAAAGTTGAACACAAAAAACACTCCCTACATTTTCGTTTCCAGTAACCTCAGCCTCCGCAGTTTCATAATCACCAACGGATATAACTTTCTTGATCTCTCGTTGCACAACTCCTTCAATAACCAGTTGAATACTTCTACAATTCCACCGGTTGGTCCCGCTGTTTCTGATCCGAACCCCCAGATAAAGTCCAATGTCAGCCCCATCCTCCAGTACACACGAGCCGGTAGCTCCTAGACCACGGTCAGCGACACAGGGACGTTCTGAAGTTTCCCCGCTTGTTCCGAATATTGCAAACCAGATGTCGTCGGGGGACGAGTCTGCGTGTGATGTAGTGTCCGTTTCGTGTGTTATCTCGTATGTCTCTGAGAAATGTGAGGATATTGAGCAAGCTTTTATATTTATAATCAATTAATAAGTAACTTATTCATATTGGTAATTATATATGAAATAATAACCGGGTAAAATTAAGCCGATGCTCTGAGCAGATCGAGAGAACGGTAATTTAAACTTTACCCAGTCTCAGCTTTCTAAATTTCAAATAGTAACATCTACTACTTGTAATAATACTTAAAATACTTTTGATGCCCCAGGCACACAACTAAAAGTGGACTTACTACAAGTAGGAACACTGCACCATTGCCACGAACCGGAACTATCAGTGTAACACCAAACCTCAGAATACCTCTCCGCTGGATTCCGACAATAATTGTGATCTCCTAAACCTTTATTCGAATACCTGAGTTTGGATAATATCTTAAGTAAAGATAATATATAAAGTATCTGCAACTGGAGGATATCTTTGTCGCACGTTGTGAGTTGTGACCCACAATGATTATCAATTATGAATAACCATTTCAACAAGGCTAAGCAGGAATATTCCTATCAGTATCTCATTTAGTGAGTTTGGTCGATATTTCTATTGAGTCTGAAGTTTCTTAAGTCAAAACACATGATGAAAATTGAAGAACTGAAAGTCATGATAAAAATTGTTGTTCAACTTCAATCAATATTGATAACTACAAATAAGCTTTTTGGTCCCTACACTTACAGGTCTACATTCTCTCTATAATAATTGCCTGAATGCAACTCATTCGCCCAATTCAGACACCTGTCTCCCGTCACCGTTTCGGATTTCGTTCCCCTATAGCTGCTTCCTTTATTATATCGATCCTCCCTGCCCCAACACTCCAATGGGGCTGTAAAAAGACATTTCAATTTCAGGAACCTATGCTTAATGGTCAGTGGTACAGAGCAGATTCCTTTGAAATTTGACAGTGCTTAAAAAGCCTTGAGACCAAATTGTTCACCTCGAAATATTCCAACTTTAACTACCGCTGTTAAAACAGTTAAGTTAATATCACCATTGGTATTACTTTTAGTAACAAACAACTTACAATTCCCATGAACAGAAGGTTGTATGATAACTATAAGTATCAGAATCATCCAACTCCTCATTGCCGATTTTTGCTGGCTAAAGATTGGCAGCATGACCATAAAGTGTACTTGTTTCTTATAGCAGTTTGCAATTACCTTTTCGTTTTTGATTCAAATCCAACTAGTAAGATACGAATATAACGTTGATCGTCAATTAGGTTGTTAGTTTTTAATCTTTATCAAATCATTAGAATGTTTAACATTCAATTAGCACAATTTCTAAAGGAATGATAAAGAGAGTTATATCATATTCATAGCCCTAAATAGTTCATATCAAGCCTCTTTTATTCATCAGCTAATCAATGGATCTTTCAACTTCTAGAAATAAGAATCGACTTATCAGAGATCTCAGCAAAAGGAGATAAGTGTAAAGTAACCAGATTTTCATAATTAAAACATTCAAGTTTTACAAAAATCCGGCACAGAACGCTTGGCAACGCCAGGCTCTACCCTCAAATACGTCACGTGAATGAGCTGAACCACTGAGAAAGTCCGATTTCAACGTCGCCAAATCCTAGTTGCTAGAGTTTCAGATTTCTCACATTTTCCTGGTCTTGTTTATATATAATGATACTTTCAACTGACATAGCCCGGCAACCCATAGCCCGGCAACCCACTTAACGAAGCTCGGTGATGATTCTTATCTAAATTAAACTAGTACAACAAATATTAAGTGTATGTAGCAGCCTGGGCAGTGGACACCTGCGGTTAATTCCAAATGTTGTTCTGAAACTTTATATCCGGCTAGGCCATTAATTACGACTAGGAACATCTTAATGGGTCTGCGGTATAGCAAAACAGCGTTCTACTTAAACTTCTAATGTTATTGTTTGAGAGAGCTGGCTGTAAAAGAACTAGAAGTAGAATACAGGAATGTAACATTTAAATGTAACAAAATGTAACAAATTAAAATATCCTGCAGGGACCTGCCAATTATCAGTGAGATAACTGTGACATAACGGCTTTTTCCTCAACAATGACATCGATCAGAGCCTCAGCTAGACTTAAAGTAATGGAGAGAACGTGGTGATTTAGACTTAAACTTAGAAAGGCCATAATAATGGTACGCAGGAGGGAGAGTCACTGTCAGAGGCGCCCGGTGTGCTGAAAATCAGTGTAAACGTTACAGTAAAGAGCTGTACATTATTCAAGCCATTTAACACTCACTCACACATTTCAAACAATGGCTATCTCAGTTAGCTGTTAGTATTAGACATAAATCTAGGATAATAGGAAATGCTCCACCTACAAATCACAAGGAGAAGTTATTAATGCTCTTGTTATGCTTATAGTGATACAATTGCAAGTGCATGTGTATAACTATTACATGTGTTATATAATTACGTGTTATATAACAGTAATTTTAATTATAATTGAGAGCTCGAGGGGGCAGCGGCCAACATGCGCCCAAGAGAATTCAGTACTCGCATAGTATTATGTTAATGATATTGCGACATTGAGTAACACTATAATTGGGAACAATTGTCAGGCAGTCGGAGCTACGTACAGCGTACTAGACGGTCGAACTCGAATTAAGGGCCAATTTGATTTAACTGTGCTCCATTTCAAAACGTACAGTGAAACACAACATGTCGCTAAAACAATGATTGAATTTGTTGATCAGAAAGTCAGATGGCAAGTATATCTTGTAACTGAAAACCCCTTGAAATTAATCCCAAAAGTAAAGCACATCATAACTATATAAGCCAAATCAAATTCTAACTGTAACAAAAGTATCGGTCAACATACACTTACGATGTAATTTAAAATGATTTTATCAAATGAATTCAATTACCGATGAGGAGGTTTATCAAACTAAAATTTAACTGAAATTAACAAATAATTATAAACTAAGCGCTATTTATCCCAACAAACTACGATGACTTATATTGCTCAACCAAGTCAGATTCTCAATCGGGATTTCTGGTGCTGGAAGAGTTTGTGGGAGCGTTGCCAGGGGCGTTGCCAGGGTCCGCATTTGCACGTGGTTGAGCGTACACACGGTAAAACTTCCGGCCTTCGGGGACCTTGAAGCGATTGTTGACTTTGCGAGCCTGACAAAACTCCTTGTCTTTGATTACTCCAATAGCCCAGGCTTTTCGATTTTGAGGGTCTAAACTGAAAATGATGTACTGATTTAGCCAAACGTAATAATCAAATAAGAATCCAACAAAATTTCACAGAATACATTACAGGAATTTGAACAATTGCCCTGATAGTGATGGGATTATGAATGTCGTTATCAGCAGTTTTCAAACTACCTGAGTCCCAAGGCACCCAGGTTGTCAGGATGTAGGAAATACTGGTAGTCGTTAGGGGAGATGTTAGCTACCAGGTAATTTGTCTTCGCCTCGTCGTAGTAGAAGAACACAGTGTCACCTGCGGGGGATTTCTCAGATGTCTTGATGATCGACAATGGGGGATAGTTTAGCGTTTAGATCATTTTGTTTATAGCGTTAACTTAAAACGGGTACAAATCCATATGGTAGAAATCCGACTATTACAAAAGTCGAAAGTAGATCAACGTTCATTAAAGAACAAATGTCAGATGACCTGTACATTCTCAACCACATTCATCCAAACATTTACAAAGAGAACTTCAAACCTTTCTGGAACTGAGTGACGGCTATTTGGAGACTCCGTGCCCGAGCAGCCCGGAGGTTTTCGATCTCCCTGGACTGGTCCAGGATCTGCTGGGTGAGCTGCTCAATGTCGGGGGTGGCGGCGGCGGGGATTGCAGGCGTGTCCTGGCTTGGAGTGCTCCCACCTCCACTCCCACCTGTCGGGTACAGAAACATTTCTATCATTTTCAGTGAGTTTAATAAACCTTCGTCGCACAATATCTATTGCAATAAGGGGGAGATCGAGAGCTGTAATCATTGCAAGAGTTTGTCTTATCAACAGCGCTGGCAAGTGCGACCGTTAGGACTATGGGTTGCCATAAGAATTATATTTCAATAAAACTTAAAGAACCAACTTGGTCTGTTCTGTATCTCCATCTGAAGAGCAGCTATCTTCTCTACATACAACGCGTCTCGTTTTGCGGCCTGTTCCTTCAGCTCTTCCAGCTCCATCGCCGCGTTCTGTACAGGAACATTCATTGTTAAACCTTTCACGAAACATTTTTAGGATCTTAAATCATACTGATTACTGGATATCATACTGGAAAGTCATAAAGTCACTCAAAAAAAGTCTAAAATACTTTATGCTGATTTTGGGAATTTCAGTGCCTCTATTGACTTTTTTAGACTTGAAATTCAAACTTATTCTGACTTTTCCTAATGCATCTTAGAATGGTTTTATGATTATTGGGACAATGTTTAAAAAATTATATGTCAATTTTAGGTGTTTTAGGACGATGTTGACTTTTTTACCACCAAATGCATCTTGGAATGATTTCAAATGGTTTTTTGATCAATTTAACTATGACTTATTGCTGAGGAAAAAAGCAAGCTGGGATGCTGAAGAAACTATACGATTTGGGAGAACACTTGCACACACGAAAAACACATCGGTAATTCAGTGATTCTTTGCAACCGTTGGCACGGCAAATTTGGCTATTTAGTTGAGAATTTTGTGAGAGCTTAAATTTTGGGCCACACTAATGCTACATTAATATAATTTCCATATCGTAGACAATACTTGTGCTTCTCATATTAGATCATGTGGTTGCATTGGGCTGCTTCTGAAGAATTTAAGGGCAGGATTGTCGTGACACAGTGGACGCACAACATGTTTAATGTAGCAGCACAGTGAAATTTGCATTGAGCATTCACTTAAACTCCAGACAATTTTCTTATAGCTAATTGTAATGGTATTGGTAATGCATATAATCATGAAGATTCAATTCTAGACTCTACGTCATCCTTTCAATCAACTGCCCTTGTTGTCACTTGGTAGGACAAGTCTATATTTCCCCGTCTTTACCTTTAAGCCTGATATATTTACTTTTCCCTACAGCCCAGATAAATGGTATTAACAACAACACGCACGTACAAGTGTTGTCGTAGCTGTAAATATCCACACGTGGGCGCGGCTCAATCTGGAGTGGACAAATTATAACCTCTCTAGTGCGCGCTTCTGTGGTGCGAGAACACGGTCCCTGTGGTTTTTTTAAGCAGAACGGGCAGAAAATCATAGTTTTTCCACAGTCTCGAAGTACCTGTTTTTGTAGCTTGATGTCTCGTTCCGCCTCTGCTTTAAACATCGCCGTCGTCTCCCTCTCCTCCTCCACCTCTTTCCGCTGTGATTCGAGCTGGTTCTGCAAAACTGCTATGTTGGCGGTCAGCTTGCTGTTTTGATCCGTTACTTGGTCTAGCGTCTTTTCCATCTCCCCGTGCTGGGAATGTGTATTAAATTGGTTGTGTGTGTGTGTGTTGTGTGTGTGTGTGTTGTGTGTGTGTGTGTGTGTGTGTGTGTGTGTGTGTGTGTGTGTGTGTGTGTGTGTGTGTGTGTGTGTGTGTGTGTGTGTGTGTGTGTGTGTGTGTGTGTGTGTGTGTGTGTGTGTGTGTGTGTGTGTGTGTGTGTGTGTGTG
>JH155309.1:72462-91539 GCA_000226015.1 Mnemiopsis leidyi | reverse complement strand
TCTCAGATTTGACAAGACTCTCTCTCAGATTTGACAAGACTTTCTCTCAGATTTGACAAGACTTTCTCTCAGATTTGACAAGACTTTCTCTCAGATTTGACAAGACTTTATCTCAGATTTGACAAGACTTTCTCTCAGATTTGACAAGACTTTCTCTCAGATTTGACAAGACTTTCCAGCCGGGAGAGAGATGGTGTGAGGCGTCAATTTGTGGCATGTGTGCGGGGAGATTCAACTGTCAAGTAACGTGCACGCCAACAGTTAGTACCCATCTTAAATCTATTTTTAGGCTACCGGATTTTTCACGGGTTCTAGATACTTGCTCGATGTTCGGTTAACTGAACTTGATGTTCCGATTTTAAATCTAAACGTTATTAAAAATCTTAAGGTTAAGGTTTTGAAAGGTTTCTTTTAAATTTTTTAAGTTTCACGGAATTTTAA
Source organism: Mnemiopsis leidyi (assembly GCA_000226015.1). Classification (NCBI taxonomy): domain Eukaryota; kingdom Metazoa; phylum Ctenophora; class Tentaculata; order Lobata; family Bolinopsidae; genus Mnemiopsis; species Mnemiopsis leidyi. Next base: position 91,098 of record JH155309.1, on the reverse strand, counting down.
GACTTTCTTAAACTGGCCACTCAAAACGAAACGTAAAAACAAGTGCTAAAAGCGACTATTCAGGTATGCGAACAAAGAGTTGATGGCAAAGAGTATTGCAAATCACACATGGAGTACCTCCAATCTCACCACTTTGATCTCAGTGTTAGTCTCATGGGAACGAAACTCGAAGTTGAATGATTTTCTAACTTTAAATATCGAAATCTTCAAAAACATGGATCCTAGGATTGAATTGGGATAATCTTGTCATAATTTTGATTATTATTTGATTTTTGATTATTATATTCGATTCTATGACAACGACCCTTACAGTTTAATTGCAATGTTCACACTTTACCTGTCGGGAAAAATAAAGTAATGAGACAACGCGGCCTAAAAATATGTAAGATCACATTCAATTATGATAAGTGACTTACTGATATCGATAGACTCCATACTTGCACTTGTCACAAAGGTTCAACTTAAGATACAATTATGTTTGACAAACAAAATAATTTCTAATGGATCATTCTGAATAATCACTGTGCTACCTGAAGTATAGCATTACTGTGCTACCTGAAGAATAGCAGAGGGGGCCTGCCCCCAGCCTCAAGCTCGACACAAGAACTGCGACAATGACCCCGTGAAGGTGGATCGCTTGATACGAGAAGTTCTCTTCTATGTTGCGGATATCGGCGGTCTGATCGTCTCCGAAGAAGAAGAATGCGCTGGACACTGTCGGGATCAAGAACATTGCAAGGCGCTACCATTCAGAGATACAGATCACTGGTGCTACCTAAAACACAGGCGTAGAGGGGACTTCATTCAACTTACACCAGGTCACGCTATCATTCAGGTCACATATTACCAGGTCACAACAGCATGAACCTGGAGTGTAAGAACGTAAAGTTGGAGCAGCTCTTCTGTCTGGTAGAAGAGTAGAAGACGAGCAGTTCTCTGGAGTGTGGTGGTGGGAGATGTGGACACCTATCTACAGTAGTGTCGGGACTTGGAGATGTGTGTGCTGCTTCCTTCAACCAGGTCTACAACCGCTGCTACATGAAGACCAGGACCTTCGAGTGGCCGATGTTTAAGAATCACTATAAGAGTTTCAATTTGGACTGCTATGACAGTTAGCGTTTGATTTCACCGACAATCGTTAGGCTATATTATGTGTCGTTCAGTTTGGCTGTGAGTGTACCGCCTGCTGCAATTGCTTTTAGAACCTAGTAACCTACTTTTTCATCCATGTAACTTTAGGCTTCAATGCGGGCTGTTCTTTCTTTCTATTGTAGCAAATAGATGGAATAATGTAAATTTTACAATGTCTGGCCTGAGGGCCGGATCATGCCGTTTCAGTTAACATGTGTTAGTTTTGTATAATTGTACAATGTACATTCCACAATGTACATTGTACAGTGTACAGTGTATAGCGACAAACTCAATGCCAAAAACTCAAAAATTGTCACGGAAATTTGCATTTTACTGACCTGAGTGGATTGAAGATTGTCCTCCAATTCTCTGTTGACATCGTTTAGTTTTTTGTTCGTTTCCTGTGGTATTTAAAAAATAATGGTGAGATTAATCTTATGAGGTCAAATATGCATTTTAGAATAAATGGAAATGAAGAAACATAAAAAAATTTAATACAAGTTCAGATTCTAGCAATGTAAAACCTTGAGAAAAGAAATTTCAACTTCAAGTTTCATGTTCTTGTCAAACTGAGCAGCCAATTCCTTCGTTTTCTGATCCAACAGTCCGCCATCATTACCCGAGGAGCTGAAATAAAGATTTCAAACTTATTCAAACTTATTATAAAATTTAATTTGATGGAAAAACCTATTGAACATTAAACGTTTGTCAGCGATGACAACACCCGATTTGATTGTAGCAATTCACGGAGGCTTGTTGCAATTTGTTAGTGTTTATTACAAAATGGACCAGATTTTTAATTTTCTGAAAGAAATGATGAACCAGGAAGATGAAAGTATGTAGGGTGTTTACGTGTCAAAAGTCACAAAAACCGTATCTATAGTTGATGTATAGACAGACGACAGAATAGGGAGAAATACATATGTGATTATGTGAAAAACCATGTCAATAAACAGACATGTTGATGTACCGTATAACCTATTGGAACGGTTATTCAAAAGAAGGCTCGAAAACCACTCAAGACTCGAATTGTTGTTGGTAACGAAATCACATTATCGTTCAGATAACCCACCTAAGATCACATGTAGTTGTTGATCTGTTGACGAAAAAATGGTTTGATTCTTCGCACTCATATCTTGTAGGACTCCTCCGTTCCTTCTTTAAATGAGCAGTATAATCATACAACATCTCGCAATATGAGTTCAATCTGTCTTCTTGCTCATGGTCCAAAGGAAGTTCACTACTCTGTACGTTCCATTCGAAGTTGCTTTTATTTGATATTACGGTCTGGTTTCCAACCGCCATGCGCTGATCAAGAAGATATGACGATAAACTCTTCTCTCGCTTCAACTTGAAAGAAAATGGAGTCCCTATATCCCTGATTTCACCCTCTTCTTCCTCTTCCTCTTCTTCATTTAAATCTTCATCGTCATCCCCTTCCTCCTGAACTAGCTCTTTCTCTTCTTCTAATTCTTCTCTAAGATCTTCTTCTGCTCCATCTTCTGTTCCCTCTATTTCTTCTTCTTCTTCTTCTTCCCCTTCTTCTTCTTCGTCTTCATGTACGCTTAACCCACTTGCTTGTTCCTCTAAATAAGACAGATTATCGCCGTGCTCGTTCAATCTCGCGATTAATTCCGATAATGAGCCCTTTATCAGTATTTTTGAAGGCAGCTCCGATTTGCATCCTGTCTCTCTGAAAGACTTATCAGAATGTCTGCTTGGCTCACCAACAGTCTCAGATACCTGGCTTATCTCTTTCATGTTACATGTGTTACTGTTAGTAGACTTCCCGTTCTCTGAGCTTAAAGAATTGCTACTGCGCAATGATGGAGGAATTTCAGCTCCAAAACTCTTCTCATCATCAGGACAACAAGAATTCGCAGCATCTTGTACAAGGCTTGCTTTTTCAAGATCAGCGCAGCAACCGTCACCGCGTTCTCTGCTAGAGTCTCTCGTCTCGGCGTAGTCCAAGTCCCGTTCCTGGGCCCGTGTTCGAACGTCACGTTTCTCAGCCTGGCTGGTTACTTCAACCTCCTTCAAAATAGGACTACCTGAACCCATTGAAGCCTCGGAACAACGAACATGCCCATCTTTGATTGAGATACAGACCTGAGAGAAAACTTCGTCTAAAGCCGGGGGTTCTTGACAAGAGACTGGAGCCTCGGCTATAATTGATCCTTGTAGTCTGGATATGTCTCTGGTGACGCGACAGTGGGACTTGCCAAGCAGCTGCTTCCTTCGGTATTAGAATGATTAGTATAACTATCCGATTTAGAAGTGGCAAGGGCAACTTCTGGAGCTGAAATTTTGGTATCTGTAGCCGTTTTGACCGTAGTAACATCGTAGCGTTCAGTTATATTAATTTCTCGACATTTATCATTCGAATCTTCAGAGCTGCGTTTTGTTTTCATGTTGCGGCAGGAAACTTTGACATCACTGGATACTGTTCTTACTGTCGCTGATGTTTTATCCAATAAACTCTTTCCTTTTTTGTTTGAACCAGCGGCTTCTTCTGAACTACGCCTTTTTCGAAGGGCGGGATAATTTTTAGAGCAGCGGTCATCGACAGAGGTTCTAACCTTGTAAGATCTTGACGGGCTACTGGAGCGATTTCGCCTTGAATTTCGGCGAGCGCTATGGGAAGAGTCAGCAGTTTGCTTAGAAATATTTTCTTTTCCTGAATTATTTCTAACCTTAGATTTTTCGGCCGTGATCCGATCATTCATTGAGGGAGCAGGTTCATCGGCATGCTTCGAGCTTGAATATCGTTTTTCTCGACGGTCGTTATTCTCATCATCTTTTGAACGTCGTCTTTTGGATTGCTTTAAATCTTCGGTTTGCCTCGAGCTTTTCCTAATAACCAGGCTAGATGCTTCAGAATGTTTGAAACTTCGCTCCTCAGCGGCCGACCGGACTTCGGTGAACCTAAATGTACCCTTTCCATCGAAGGAAGCAGAGCGGTAGTGTTGTTGTCTTGAAACGAAAGTGGGAGCATCTTTTGGGTCTCCACTGCTTCCCGAAGGTTGTCGATACAGGATGTGATTCCTTGGTCTGAGTTGATCAGAAGATCGTCGAGCGTCCTTCATCAGAACATCCCTCAACTCTTCCTGGCGACGTTCTGACACAACTATGTGGTCGAAGAATTTCTTACCTAACAAGTCGCTATTGTCCGGCCAGAACAGACTCATTTTGTTTGCATCGCTAAGATACCGGTCGATTTTCTTTCGGTCTCGAGTTCCAAGCACGGCTTCCAGTAAAAGCTGACGTCTGACCCTTGAGAGAAACCAAAAAGCATAACCCATGCATATCCAAATAGCTTGGTAGGAGCAGTTTCTTTCAGCAGCGACCTTGGTACCTACGGTTCCAATCAGAGGTCCACTAGCTCGGATTATGGCATTTTGCGCTTTTACTAATCTTGCATCAGTTATTGCAACCATCTTTCGCTGATGAAAGTTCCAGTTGTGCGCCTCTGCAGCCTGTTCAACAAAAAGTTCTGCGTAGAGATCCCATTTGGGGGGCACTAAGAAGTCGTTGCTAGGTGCAGGATAGTCTTCTTCAATAGATTTGGTGAGAGTAAAGGGCGTGTCTAGTATAAAGTACTGCTCCAGCTGGGTTGCGAAGTTTGATTTTAGGGGCAAACGTTTCGGCTCGTAAAGATAGCTCACATCAGTCAGCGGATCGTAAGTTTTGAAATCAGTGCAGGCTCTGCTGACGATTTTGTGTTCTGGATAGTCCTTTTCGTAGTCCCTTTGCGGTCTATATTCTGTTTTCAATCTTTTTCCATGAACAGATTTTATGAACCTTCTGTCATCTCTTTCATCGTAACGGTGTACTTCTCTTTCGCATTCCTTGAATTCTTTTCGAGGTTCCCGTCTGTCCTGGCTACGGTCAGAGTTTTTTCGATCTTGCTGTTTCCTGGTAGCATCATCAGACCTTGCCCTAAAACTTGATATTTTCTCGGAAAGAGCATTCCAGTTGAACTCATCTGGAGTCCTAGTGGGACTTAATGGGTCATACAGTTCACACTTGATCGTCGGTTCTCGGTCCAGGGTTGAGCTTGGAGGCACGTTCGTAGAAATATCAAGCGACAATGGTTTGTTAATGCGGTTGAGCATCGTTTTGGATTTGCTGTTGCTGTTAACATCTGTGTCACTTGAGGTAACTGTTGGGTTTGATGTTGGGTTTGGACTAAGAAGTTCTGTTTTTGCTGATATCTGTTGTGACATGGCTTGGCAATTCTGAAGTTCATCAAGTTAGTAAAATTTGGCAATTTTGATAACTTTTCACATACAGGTTGATAAATTAGAAGTCCTACTCCTAGAATATCATTTTTACCTTAAAACTGAGACGAATAATGACAAAAACTCAAATTCATAATAACGTAGATAGTGCGAATCCCAACCCAAATTTAAGGCAGGACAGCGCTCCGATTAAGCGATGGTTTCAAACACGAGTATAGGGCCACAAATTGGTTCATATTTTCATGACTCAAATTTTAAAGCATGCAAATTAAGGCTATGCGGACTATGAGGATGACACAGTGTCAAAACTGCACAAAACGAGATGCCTAAATGAAAAAGACGGGGTATAACCTTATCATTGAATTTCATAAGAATCGCGCAACATTATCATTATGCAATATCATTATACAAAGCAAAATAATGCTCATGCAGTTGTATCATCTGCAATCCAAATATTTTAGCTTGGGGAGTGTAACTATTCACAATATTTATTTACGCCGGCTATTCAGTATTTGGTAAGAAGCAAGAAGGTCCCGAGTAAAAATGCGATTTGCACCGATAATCATAATCGAGTCTATAATTGAGCCCAAGGAGAAAACATAATTCACACCCATTACCACAAGGCCTAATAGTAGTGGTGCAAAAGAAGAAATTTAATCGAAGATCTGTCACTTTCTACAAATGTTATATTTTCAGAAAAACATAGTAAACCCGATTCGCCCCCTGGTTTCAGCAGCACCCTTGACCACAACTCTCTTTATCCTTGTTTCATCGTCGCCCAAATAATTTGGCGATTGAGAAGATATTTGTACGATACAAATACTCATGGTAGGAAAAAGAAGTACTATTCCAGTGAAGAAAGTAATAATATGAAGAGAAGAACAGTCACAATACGCACGTGATTTGAAAACAACAGACTAATAGAATATAAGATTAAACCATTCTATGCAAACTAGATCATGAGGAGATAAAAGTGGTGTTCAGGAGAGTTGAGAGGAAGAATCCTTACACCAAATGAAGGCATCAAACTTGAACATTTACGTTGAGACGGTATTAGTTGTTGAAGTTACTGTGTGTAAAGTTAAATAACTAGAATACACCCACATTCTTATTAGTCCCGGAAAATTATCATTTTGTTGTCAGGATTGTTATGATACGAACTAACTTATAGTTTTAAAAAGATAAATGTAAGAGATGATGCTGCAACTGCTCATTATATTTTATAGGTTATGAGACAAATGGAGTGATTTAAAATCTAAAATATTTTCATGATTGATCGGATCAGCTGTAACTAACTCCTTTAATTAGGTTAGTTGAACATGACTAAAAATCGAAAGACACTAAATCCGCAAAATCGGCTTGGCGACGCCCACAATAAATGAATTATAATTTGTGGTACAAACTAGATGGATAATAACTGTATTTGCAAACAATTTCATCGATTAGGACTGCTAGATGATAATGGAGATTGGCAAAATCCTATAGCATCTTTTGTATCTATAGGAGGATTCGTTGTATAACGCTATAAGAAACAATTCATACAAAACAAACTTTCTGTAAATAAGTGTACCAACAATAAACATTAAACTCTATATTACAATGCACACAAATATGCACAATCCATATGAAAGTGTCAAGAGCTGGTAAGTCTTCCCAATGTATGCCACTTACATACAGAATTGCCTCCTTTAATAAAAACAGGTCCATTAAGGAACTATAATTTTTGTGATGTTTATGTCATCTAAACTTGTTTCTGGATATTCTAATACCAATGATCGTGTAAACCACTGCATTCCGCAACAATTGAAACCTAAATCGACGCTGTAACGCGACTGAAATTTAGAATTTGTAAGTATGAGTTTTAATAGGGATCATATTCCAAATTTGTATTTATTGAATTCAGCGTACGATTTTTTTACGTAAGATTTCAAAAACACGATCTTTACAGAATAAAGGCGTACAGTGTAGTAGGTAGGTGAACCTTATTAATGTCGATTTTACTAAGTACAATGTACACGTTACATGATACAATGTACATCTTTAATTACATGATACAATGTACACGTTACAACAATGTACATCTTTAATTACATGATACAATGTACACGTTACAACAATGAACCTGACACCTGCCCCTTAGAAGAACCCCAGACTGCAGAACACTGGCTGAAATGCCCTGGGAGATTAGAAAAAAGACAGGAGTTCTTCGAGAAAACAGATATATCTCCTGTGACCCAAGGAGAACATCTCTGGAATCTCTGGCGCCACCTTAGGACGGCTCCAGAGTCTAGGCGCCACTTGCCGCAAGACGACGACAACAATGTAGCATGTTAACCAAATATAAACCCCAAAAACAAAATTAACATACATGTTGCATATATAAATAATAGTCATATACAACATGTAATGTACAGGGTTCCTAACAAAGTACAATGTAAAAAATACAATGTAAATTGTATCCTGTACACTGTACTTTGAGACAGTACAACCTCAAATATACATTTCGTTATGTACAACAAACGGAAACTCAACCTTAGAGAACGGCGAGTACAATACGCACCGTCAAAGTACACGTGCAATTAACGCTGATCAAATCTATGGTTTCCATGTAGAAGAGAAGAGACAGACATACGCCCTGAACCTGTCCTAGAGATAACAAACTCAGGTAATCCAACCAAGAAGTTGTCCTGAGGAGAGAGGCTCACAGCAGGAACGGATAAACCTTGGGTTTCGCACTGTGCGTGAAATCATCCACAATAAGGCGATCAGTGATCTCTTACATGGGTCCTTCCAGAAGCTTCTAGGCCCTTCACAAAAGCTATTTCTCAAAATTAAGCTATTTCTCAATTAAAAGTATAAAAAATTCATGTCTGCGTCCTATTGTTGAATTCAATTTCAATAATTCAATTACTCAATAAGAATTAGGCCTGTAAAAGCCTAAGAAAACTTATCAAATACTGCTGATCGTAGTGGATTCAAAATTTGATAAACAAGGGTGCCTGGTGCGACAAATTACGTCATCGTGCGTACGGCGTATTTGCGTACAGGATTGATTAACCATGTCCTCTGCTTTGTTTTTGAAGACGGGTAATTATCTCTCTAATCCCAGGATTGAGGAAAAGGAAAAAAGGAGCGATTGCAAACTTTGAATTGCGCTAGCGTTCAAGTGTTAACAGAAACACATTACTTTGGGAAACAGCGACACATTTTATGTGCTGTTCAAAGAGGGATATCAATACACAGAAGGGCCTAGAGATAGGTTTCTTTACCAATCAAACTGAGTAAGATAAGACAGAAAACACCGCAGCGCGCATGATAAAGTCCAGTTCAAGGTAGCTTAAAGATTAGTACTACAACTCAACAATTCATTATGAGATATTGTAGATAAGTTAATATTACAGTACGATTGATGGCCTTGTATGATATAACCGATACCAAATTGATTCTTTTAACGGCTGATGAAGAAGTTCAACTTTACATAGGCATCTATTCTATTAGTTAGAGATGTAACGTAACATCATCAGCTCGTCGTAACAAAAAAACTAAATTCAGAAACTTAACTTCTACCTGCATTTCACGTGTAAGTAACTAAATACGGACTAAATACGGACAGAAACTCAACAAGGTGAAAAGGGAACAGCTCGATGACATGTACGAAACTCGGTAGTCGGAACACAGAACAATTATCAAGAACAAGACAACTCATTATTGCAGTACTTTTGTGAGATCATGTCTCGAATACGAGGTAGATCTCAATCTAAGCGATACAGCAAGACGTACATGGACGGAACAAGATCTAGTAATGGGTGCGTCGAGTCTGAAGGTCCACTTTTCGAGCTAATTGGAATAATTGAGCTAATTGAAATTATGTCCCATCAAAACTTTCCCGCTGTTTGACCTGGACTTTCCAGACATTTACTCATGCTATTGGTGGGATAACTATGACTAACGGTTAATTATGAAAAACTGTGACTATAAACAATATGTTGACATCAAAATCAAATGGTGTGGTATGAGCGAATGGAACATATACATAATTTGTAATGGCGATTTATCATTCTATCACCGGTTTTCCAGCGAAATTAACAGATGATTTGTTACTATATAGTATAGGTTACCAAATAAATTGTCAATAGGTTACAAGGTATTTTCTATTATTTTACCAGGTTAATTTTTACTAGGGTCTACATTACCATTTACCAGGTTACTTGACGCTTAAAGGCCTGTTCCTAAACAGATAAAGTTTGCTCAACGCTGAAAATAAGCAAGAAAAATTGAAGCTTAACTTCTGCATCTGTCAGTATGAATTAGCAAGAAAAATTGAAGCTTAGCTTTAATCAGTATGACCCACCTTTCGTGTTCCATTTTCTGAGTCAACACCGTCTGCTCAGCGGCTGCCTTAGAATCAGCTGCCTTGATCAGAACATCGTTACTCAGATCCAGCAATTCAGTCTCTTGCTTGGGCTGATAAATTTCAAATAATGAATAAAGGTGATACCCTTAGTAAGAGTAGATTTGTATTAACAATATCTTTTTAATGGAATTAAGCTCCAAGAAAAGAACTTAAGGGTCTGAATCTGCATGTTAAACTCACAGGGAAAAGAAGATGGGAATAGTTAGGGAATAGTTCGCTCAAGTTTTTTAGTTCTTCTTCAGAAACGTCAAACAGCTCCTCGTCGAAGGACAAGGCGTCTTGAGCGGCAAAGTCAGTGGGGATCGAGTCCAGCCCTGTCAAGAAATGTGTCATTGACTTAAAATTGACTTATTGACTTAAAATTGACTTATTTGAGTTCCGGAGAAATTAAGTTAGTTTAGTACGTTTGACTGAGTACAGGAGGCTGCTGCGGAGAATATTACGGCAGAGCTTTTCAGAAAGGGATGGATATACGGCAGAGCGACCAGATAGTCTCATTACTATGGGTACTGTGAGTATGAGTGTTCTAACCGAAATTCGTTCTAACCGAAATCGTTCTAACAGAAATTCAAATTTAATATCTTTGCGATTTTGAACTTTTTCGGTTAATACTATTGCTTTCAATTAGAATTGGGCGTTATTTTGAGGTTCAGAACTAATTTTTTCGTCTAGAAAAGGAGGAACTGATGCGATTTTTCTGTCAGTAACTGAAAATGATGTTGAGGGTTAAAAGATAATGTTTCAGTATACATATCGATGTGATATTTCGGCTAGAAACTGATCTTTTGGTTAGAAATCGATATTTCGGTCAAGAAATGGATAGCAGCCTCCAACCGAAAAATAATTCTTACCGAAATTTCTGAATTTGTCCTACCGGTAAAAAAAACTTTTTTGCACCTATGGTTCTTAACGAATTTTCAGTTTTGGGTACACCGGAAAAGTCTAAAAAGATAAACGAGGTTTTGAATTCCGAATGCGTTTTTCACATCTTCAAATAAAGATCAAAATGATAATTAACCTAAGTCACCGATCATAAGTTCTATTCCCGCTTAATTCCTCGCAACAACTAGTAATAGAATGAACTAAAACTATACAATAACTCATAATCAATACCGCTTCTTCCAAATAAAGTAATTCCTAACATTATAAGCCAGACAATATCGATATGACTTCAGTACCGCTTCTTCCAAACCAAGTAATTCCTAACGTTATAGGCTACACAATATCTATCTGACTTCATATCTATGACATTTGGCAAGAGCCAACTCCAAAACATTCCTGGAACACCCAGATTGGAGATCCAGTTCCACCTGAGTGGAACTTTGACTTCAGTCCCGTCGGACATCGTGCAGGACCAAATCTTGTAGAAGAACATATCCTCAGCCACAAAAACTTTGTGGAAATGAACCGCTGTGCCGGCGTAATCTTCCTTCTTCCTGCAGAGTTTCTTCCCTCCGGAGTCTCCTCCCCCACTGATACGGTCAACGATGAAACCGCAGCTTCCAGGACTATCGCAATCTTGGCCGTTAGGTAAACCAGGATGCCGGAAGTGGAATATGCAATTTGAGCCGAAGTCCCGGGCGACAAATCTCGGTCCTTTTGGTGAGTCTCCGTATATGTGCACGTTCTCGATTTCACTTGATAGCTCCTTCTTTTCCTTGATGAGGAAAAGAAATGAAATCAAATGCCATTTTGACGGACGAACAGACTTTTCCAATACAGTGACAACCTGATCAATGAACTCATGAGAAACGCGTTTAAAGCAGGTTTTCGTAGTGACTGTTTCAGTCAAAGCTGAAATAAATGAGTAAGTTTCCTCAGTCGAAAGAATTTCAAAGCGAGAAATATAAACGATGAGGATTGTAACTGCAAACATGCTGTCAATACTGCCGCATTTGACCAACTCGACAATTTGTCCGAGAGTCTGGCAGTTGCTCAGCCAGTCCCTCCATTCTGAGAGCTTAAACACATGAAGTTTTGGGTTTCTCGGAGAGGCCCGAACAGAAACTTCCCTCGTAGATTCCCTGAAAGTCTTGAACAAGAAGGTCTGGTCGGCCAAGGTTACAGCCGGCAAATTAGACAGAAGTTCAAACATTTTGTGGGAAAGTACCGCGTTTTGCTCGCAACACAGAGCTAGGTTTATGTTTTTCAGCAGATACTTGACGTTCTCGCATATTGCATGTTTGCTGGTTATCTCTCTGATGATTATCTCCATGGTGACCTGGGTGTTGGACACGGTTATCATTAGCAGGCAGTCAAGTTGGAAGATGCTCTTTGACTCGATATCCGACATGTAGCGTGATAGGAAGAAATGGTCATTCAACCGAACCATCTTCCACGTAATCAAGTTCATCACTTCACTTTGTTTCCATCTGTTACGGATAAATCGGCATTCTTCGAATAGAAACAATTTTTCGTCATAGTCAGTTTGAATGTTAACCTTTTCTATTTCCTCCTTCAGCCATAACAAGCACTTATTAACAAGCCAATGCACACCAAAGACCGCCGCCAACTTGTGAAGGTCCCTAAAAACTTCACAGCAAATTCTTAAACTTTCATTTCTTTTATTTTCACGGAGCTGAAGTACGTCGAGGAACTGTGTAACTGCAGAAGGATCAAAATCTATAAGTTCTATCTGGCTCAAGCAAAGATTGTAAAGTAAGCGTCGAAAAACGCAGCTTTCATTGGCCAACTTTTCTTTGTTGGCCAAAATTGGATCGTCCTTGCCAGCGATCAAAACTTCTACAGTACTGCTGTCCATGATTATCTTGAGAGCTGTTGATGGTTTAGTTGCGATTTACAAGAATCCTGATTTGCGAATTTATAATGGAAATATTGCTCATGGTTCAGTAATTTACAGCACTTTCACACTTGCAAATAGAAAGAAATTCGTAGCGATGAAATCTTAAATCCAGAAAAAACTTGTGGCCAAGGATTGCCGCTGTAAACACAAATTTGTAAAGGCAGCAGACATTTAGAAGCAAAAGCGAATTATAAAAATCTTGGGAAATAAGGTAACGTGATACAGGCTACTGGGCAGTGTCACATGACAGGCAAATTCCTTTATCTTGAACAAGAAATATTAGAGTACATATCGAAGCTGAGTTTGCTAATTTTGTTTAATAATTGTAGACAAAAGAGGAATAAGAATAGAAGAAAAGGGGAGAGGATGGAGTCCCACTTAAACACAGTCCACTTTGTTAATTTCGCTTGAAAAAAAACAAAAAAACAAAAAGAACAGTATGAGTCTGTAAGTACATGTACTTTGATATGAAAATTAAAGTAGTAAGACCTATAATAATAACCTCTAAACAAGGTGGTAAGGAAGTGTCCATGAAGTTGGTCGTGGAATGTAGATCTCTTCCCGCATTCCTTCTCCCTCGTCCTCCCCGTCTTCTCTATCAAACCTACCCCCCAGCTTTTGTACTGCTTGGTGAAGTCACTTCGACGGGCTACTTCGCCTGGGAAGAGTATTTAGTAAAACCGAATATAATTATATATATAATATTATATATTTACTGAGTTTTAATACTTTCAACACTACAATTATACAAATAATTTGAGTGACATTGTCTAAGTAGCTGAGGATGAAGAAGAAAATATTTCTACAATAAGTAAGCTTGCTTCATTGCCTCCGTGAACGCAACAATGAAAGTGTAACTGTCCAAACAGACTATGTCTCCACACTTACGATAATGATAACTGGCAAATGTGTTGGTTTATTTATTTAAATTTAGTAACTAAAAAGGGACATTTAAAGACCATCGATCAGCCTGTAATAGGTGATTTAAAGTTTTACCGGACAAAATAGTACCAAAAACAAGATTAAACCAATTAACAGGCCATTACTGACCGAGACACTTGCAGTAAAGAATGGGGGCTACATTAATCTGCTCGAGAATCGCGAATCTTCTCTTTACACGAACAAGATTCTCGGAGATCATGGTTAACCGGCCATCGCAGTTCCAGATCGCTTTTTGGCAGTGTGTCACCCAGTTAAGTCGAATAAGAAGGTTTTGTGACAGCTCCTGAATAAATTGTGAGATTAAAAGTTCACGCTTCACAATAACTTAAGTTAGATCTTGTAGGGTGTTATCTTCGTTGAGCTTAAAAGTCTTAATTTCAGATTTTAACCTATCACGTGTCAGATTCAACTCACCGCCTTGGCAGCGGCAAACTTGTTGTAGAACTCTACCAAACTCCGATTGTTGCTGTGGAGTCTCTTTAGCTGCTCCCGATGAGCGGTGAGAAGGTCTGACAAAACTGAAATGTCTCCCTGGACCATGAAACTCTCCTGCTGATTCTTGATGGCTGAGAGGGTTATTGAATATTGGGGGGCCGGACTCTGGGTCGGGGGACTCTAGGTCGGGGGACTGTAGGTCGGCGGCTGCAAACAAGGGTGGACTCTAGGTCGGGAGATCCCCACAGGGTGGACTCTAGGTCGGGAGACCTAATTGCATGCTACGCTGAATAGATAGCATGCATGTCGCTTAGATCGAATTCATAGATTGTGACAAAGAGTTACAAGGGTGGACTCTAGGTCGGGAGATCACCACAGGGTGGATTCTAGGTCGGGAGCCTGTGATGTGATCAGGGCCCGTGATGTGATCTGCTGGATTATTGTTGACACCATCCCTTACCGCTTGTTGGCTGAAAGGCTCAAATCTCTTGAAATCGGAGGCGATACCTGATTCGACAGGTTCATGCGAGCTCGACATCATGCTAATTCACCAGGATCTCATCACACGTAGGCAACGAGGTCTCATGCAGACTACAGTATATATTCTGTAACAGAACCAAAGATGTATCCATCAACATGTCTACTGTTTTCCAAAGAACCTTTGGACCTGGTCGCAGCCAACGCTGTCCTCAACGGCGACCCTCCTCCTCCACCTCTCCATCCTGCACCCTCCCACCTCCTCTCAACGATCCCTTCCTCCCCCTACAGATACCTCCATCATGATCATCCAAGGCAGGACCCTTACTTCTAAACCCCCCCCCTCAATGCCGGCTTCCGATACTCGAGAGATGATAAACTTTTGACAGATGGGAGACAAGCTTGGAGGTGTGTCAAACGGAGCTGTAAGTGTCCTGGACGAATCTACACCCTGAATGATGCCTTCCACTCCCTTGGCAAACCCCGCACCCACCCTGCCGATGCAGCTGATTCCAACGCTGCCGATGCTCGCTCCAAGATCAAAGAGATGGCTTCCACCACAACTACCAGCATCCAACGGATCTACTGTGCTGTGACTGGACTTGGAATTCTGAGTCAGCGGCAGACGGGCACATTTCCCTCTGGAGACGTTTCCCAGACAGAGTGGAGATCGGCATGGGTAGGACCAACAACTTCTGCGAGTCCTTCAACAAGACCTTCTCTGATGTTGTCGGAGACTCCAACCCTACAACTTTCCCTCAGCAGTGCAGTTGGAGCAGTCCTCAACGGAGAGAAAGATCACTTCTTACCGCCAAGGAAGACAGCCTCCTGCCAGAAAGAAGAGATGGGTTGAAAAGGATGCTGCTATGGAGAGGATCGTCGGCAACTACCACCTCTACGAGAACAGAGTGACGGAGTTCCTTGACGAGCTTGTTCAGCAGTAAATTTGTTTATATAATTTTGTAACAGTTAGCTTGTGATTATATTCTTTTGATTATTTTTGGTTACCATCAGACCTCTTGTAACTCTTTGTCACAATCTATGAATTCGATCTAAGCGACATGCATGCTATCTATTCAGCGTAGCATGCAATTAGGTCTCCCGACCTAGAGTCCACCCTGTGGGGATCTCCCGACCTAGAGTCCACCCTGGTTTGCAGCCGCCGACCTACAGTCCCCCGACCTTGAGTCCCCCGACCTAGAGTCCTATACCCGAATATTGATGTTATACAGCCGGTACAACATGCTGTCCTACGTAACTATTCAACATGTGGCAACAGTTCTGCAATCGCTTGGTGACTGTTTAGTGACAACGCATTGACTATTTAGCCGGAATTCTAAATAATCTTTCTTGAAATCAATAAAACAACTATGATTAAAGTCTGGAGGTACAACATTTAGCTCACAGCTGGATATACAACTAACTGTTTGCATTATTAGCTTGTTCTTCGCAGATCCGTTCAGTTTGTCCAAGCAATGTCTTCAACTGCAGTAATCTCTCTTCTAGCCCCTTAATATCTCTCATTCCTGTGCAATAAAACGAGATAGACTTAACAAACCCCTAATTCGATGATAACAAGGAAAACTAGAACTATTTCAGAGTAATATACGTTGAGATAAGAATTATCTCAACCCAAAAGCAAGTCTACTCCAAAACAAGAACTATATAAGAGTAATATAGGTTGAGAAAAGGAATTATCTCAACAAAAGCAAGTCTACTCCAAAAATAGCCCACCAGGAGCCTGGAGACAAAAGCAAGACTACTCCAAAAATAGCTCACCAGGAGCCTGGAGACAAAAGCAAGACTACTCCAAAAATAGCTCACCAGGAGCCTGGAGACTCTGTTTGACTTTGTCGACCTCCTCCTGTACCCTGGGTAGGAAAGAGAGGTTTATCTGGTCCATAGCTCGACTACATTGCAGGACAAGGGAGTTGAGGGAGTTTTGGGAGTCTTGTGCTTCGATCCAGTGGAGAAGTGAGATGAATTCGCCCTGAAAAAACATCGTTTTTAGTTATTTATCCTTAAGTTACTCAGTAAATTGTTTCCATACTTACTATTAGTTAACATGGTTACTTGATTACTTCAAGGACTGGAAAGTGGATGGTTCCATGTTCAATGAACGAACGAGAGGAAAGTGTCAATGTACCTTCTTGGAGTCGAGGGTCTGTATACCGGGGGACTGTTGGAGATCAAGTGGACTGTTACCCGGGTCAGGTGCTCTCATACTCTCAGTGATACCAAGGCCGTGCTCCTTGGAACATCTGAGTTTGGGTTGTTGTTTTAGTATAACATTTACTAAGGCCAACTTTTGTTTTGGTTTGAGAAACGAAACAAAACAGCTAACTTGATTGGGTTACTAAGGCCAACATTTACAATTTAGTTGTCTGGAGGACAGGTAGTACCGTGTAATATCTCAGTGGTATTGACCGTGAAGTATAGAAGAAGTAAACACGCCAATTTGGCGACTTGCCAATACCTGATACTGTCCATCATCTTGGTGTCTCGCATCTGATCCACAATTCCCTTGGTGAGTGGAATCTGAGACAAAACCTTGACATCTTCGTCAAACTGAACTAGCATTGAGCCTGCAAATGAGAGGTTACGTGATATATTGTATATATTCGTGTTTGAAATTCCGGAGTTCCTTTAACACACAGTCAGAGCATACTCTTAGGAAGAACTGACTACCACCTCGGGCAACATTGCCATTTGCACTCAGACTGTACATAAAAAGAACACCGAATCACAATCGGCTGTGGCACAAACTTTTCATCAAGCAAATCAGTAAAGACTCATTAGTATTATTTCCATAGATATAAACTAACTATAATCGTCCTTGTTCTTTAGAAATGTGTCGTACAGTTCATGAAATAACGTTACTCGTTTCTCAAAACCCACGGTTACTTGGTCCAGGTTGTTGATTACAGCTGCCCAGCCAGCCCTTTGTAACTCTTGATCCTGTACCTGAATACATCAAAGGTATATTAATAAGTACATTTAAACCCAAGTACATTTATATCCATACAAATGTATACCAATATAAAGTTATACCAAAACACATTTAAGCTTCAACTTTTATAAGTTAAAAGATCAAACAAAAAGTATCAAATGAAATCTAAGTTCAAAATATCTGCAATAGTATGGAATATAAGAGACATTTAAATGTGCAGACAAAAACCAGCTTACTGATTGACGGGTGCGGGACAAAATGTTTTCCGAATATTTGTGGTAATCTTTGGCGAGATCCGCTCCGAACTTAAGCGTCTCACAAGTCTGGGAATCCTTTAGATACTTTTCTAAACGTTCCTGAATAAAGTGGAGAGTTCAGTTCCTCATATTCTAGATAAAAGTTTAAATAATCTACCAAATTTATAATATAAAGTTGAGCGAGAAGAATAAGACTACACATACCTGTAAATTAAAATCTTGTGGCAGTGCAACATGGGGCTGCACAATGTGGCACTCAATGTTACTTTTACTGAAGAGAAACACTGGTTGGTCCAATGAAAAGGATGAAATGTAATGGTACAGCTGTTGAGAAGCATCCAATGCTCTGCCATCGTGCGTCAGTAACACCTAAAACACAATGAAATATTGTTTAACTCCGTATAATCAGATTTGTGAAAACTCTGTTTAAGTTAATTGAAACAATTTTATTTAGGTGGTGACTATAATCCACTTAAGAATGCCGAACTCCTTTTAAGAATTCTGGTTTCAGCTGATAACGTGTCAGTTTAATCTCGTCGTGAATCTAGAAAAGACTCAGCGCGCGTGTAAATGAATCCGTTTAGCAAATGTGAACAATGAAAAAAGTGCACAAAATTTACGATCGCGCCACATTAAAAGTCATAAGATGCTGCTCCCCGTGCGACTTAGCAGTGAAATGACTGACCGGTGACTGTCTATATTTACTTGGCTGACCTAATATTCGGATACTCCGTTGTAAGTACCTTCACACATTTATCTGCAAACCACAAATTATATAGCAGTATTACAGTTATTGTTGGGATAACTGTGACTAACCACAACTATTAATTATTATTTCTATATTTCTTTATAGAAGTGAGTTTTGGGGGGGGGGGGGGGGGGTAAGAGTGACCGACGATTTTTTGTACCGTATTTGGCCTACGTCCGGGTGTCATGGTCAATGGTCAAAAAATTTTTACCATAACCATGGCCACAATTTCAAAATT
>JH155309.1:917-17149 GCA_000226015.1 Mnemiopsis leidyi | reverse complement strand
AGTCTGGGGTATGGGGTGGTGTTATTTAAAGAGTATGTCTTCTTGGCCCAGTCTGGAAGTAGTGGGGTGGTGTTATTTAAAGAGTATGTTTTCTTGGCCCAGTCTGGGATAGTGGGGTGGTGTTATTTAAAGAATATGTCTTCTTGGCCCAGGTGGAGGAGTCTGCAAGGCAGAGGATTGTTGTTCTTTAGCTTTGTAAAAATAAATTCTGGTTAAAATAAACGTTTCAACTATCTCGGGATTTGTTGAAGTTTAGAAACTACCTTGGGATATGTAGGAGTTTAAAGTTAGAACAGAATCCACCTCGGTACGTTTCACAACGTTTAATGAAGTTATAAGTGCTAAGTGAAGTTATAAGTTATCAGTGAAGTTATAAGTTATAAGTGAAGTTATAAGTGCTAAGTGAAGTTATAAGTGCTAAGTGAAGTTATAAGTGATAAGTGAAGTTATAAGTGATAAGTGAAGTTTTAAGTTATAAGTGAAGTTATAAGTGATAAGTGATAAATTACCTAAAATAAGTGATAAATTACCTAAAAGAACGGTGGGCGGTAGTATGTTGGTCTGTATGTAGTGGTAGATCTTGTTTAGAGCGATCCGGTTTAGCACTGAACCCTCGTTCTGCATACGACCTGATAAGAGTTTTGTCAGAGGAAATATCAGAGTAAGCTTTCTTTTTTTCGGAATGGTGAAGTGATTACTGCGAGAATCTACCAGAAAATTAGCTTGTCAACAATATCTCTGAGAAATTTTAGTGCATGGCGATATCTAAGTTGGAATTTTTATTCGGGTAACAATGTGGGTTTATTCTTCATCACCAAAAGATTAAAGGTTGAAGAATTACAAAGTATTTATTACCAAGCTGCTCATAGTAGTAAGCAATAGGGGCGTCCACTTCCATCTCTGGAGTCCTGTTTTTACAGTACCACCTGAAAATGGGTAAATATTGTGCTTGACATGTGTAAAGTAGGAGAAATATTGTGCTTAATTCGGAAAAGGAAACACTTCAAAATTCCAAATTTGTCAGGCGAGACAAACTACACGTCAAGACACTAACCTGTATATCTCTAATACTGATATATTGCTGGTGTTGTCCTCAATAAGTCTGGAAGATGGAGCAGTTGCTACAACTTTAGGTACACTCCTGAAAACCAACAGTTACAACTCAAGTTTAAAATTTTCATTTTCATCACATTTCAAATTTTGAGAACACTAAAAGTGCAAAACGAGCAAAATCATGAATCATTGCAAAAGCTTTTCCACGCTCTTTTGTGCGATATTGCAATAGCTTTTCCATGACATAAGTTGGTTGACATTGGTTAGAATTTTCTTCTCAATATGGTGCTTAGTTCAACAGTGTTTTTGTTATTCTCTTCTTGACTCGAGTGAAAGACAAAGGATTTAATTGAAAAATCCTTGTTCTTTCACTCGAATCAAGAATAAAATAACCAAAACGCTGTTGAACTTAGCTTCTAATGCGACTCATAAACAATTATCCGATCAGTTAAAATGTTGCTTACCACTGCAGATTTCTTCTACAAGACTCTTTCCTCTGTACTAGTGATTTGTTGAACATTCTCAGTAACTGGAGGAACCTGGAAACAGAATGAATGTAAATTGGAGTAGGTTAAAACGTATTAAATCACAAAAAGGTTGATTTAATGACAAGCACTTGTGCTTTATTTTGTTAATAACTTAAAACTTTAAGTAATCTCGATGAATATTCTGGCAAATGACAAATGTTCGAACAAAACAATACTCTATGAAACACAAAACACAATACAAAAATAAACAAGTTATTACCTCTCCTCAGATCTAGCTAGCTTGATATTTATAAAACAAAAAACACAAAACAAAATATAAACAAACAGGTTATTACCTCTCCTAAGATCTAGCTTGCTTGATGTTTATAAAACACAAAACATAAAACAAAATATAAACAAACAGGTTATTACCTCTCCTCAGATCTAGCTTGCTTGATGTTTATAAAACACAAAACACAAAACAAAATATAAACAAACAGGTTATTACCTCTCCTCAGATCTAGCCTGCTTGATGTTTATAAAACACAAAACACAAAACAAAATATAAACAAACAGGTTATTACCTTTCCTCAGATCTAGCTTGCTTGATGTTTATAAAACACAAAACAAAATATAAACAAACAGGTTATTACCTCTCCTCAGATCTAGCTTGCTTGATGTGGGATGATGTGTTTACCATCAGATAGGGATATACCTTCCCATTGCTCCCTCTATCGGGATTAAACATGTGTTACAGTAATAGAAATTCCAAATAAATTAACCAGTACTATGTCTAATCATTAAGGATTCGTCAGTGAAATTAAATTATAAAACGACATAAATTATAAAAGCACCTGACAAAGATCAATCACAGTTTTACATAAAATTCCACAATGACCATGGGACGAACCTGATGAAGAGCCGTCTGGCAGTGAGACTGTGTTTTCTTATTGTTTCTATCTTGGGTAGGAACCGGGCAATCTTGACGTAGTGAGCTTTAGGGTTGAGGAACTCTCCTATCAGATACACCTCTGAAAATAGAAACTGTTATATTGTATAGTTTTATAGGAACTCTCTTATCAGATACACCTCTGAAAATAGAAATGTTATAATGTTTAGTTTTCACGGTATATATACAGGTACACCTCTGAAAATATGAACTGTACTAATGTTTAGTTTTATATACATATACAGATACACCTCTGAAAATATGAACTGTTGTTTACTTTTAACGTGTTTACTTTTAACGTGTCCTGATTTCTGTTTTAATCTTATCCCGCCTTTTTATAGTTCTTAATCGTAACTTAACATACTTAATTGGTGATAAAGCGACGGCCGAATCTCTATCATTTTTAACCTCTTTAAGATTTGAAGCGATACAAAACCATTGAAGCAACATCTAAAAACTCAAACCAGCGCTAGAGCTGCAGAACTTGGACAAATAAGAACATCGCTCCTCCATGTAGTTCTTACTGCTGTTACTCTGTGTCTTGTCCAGCATCTTCACCCAACACTTTAACGTCTTCAACACCTGTAGTGCAAGTTACATTTTTACGGCGGTACTGTAGTTTACGTTTGAAGTGACAATTATCGTACAGTAACATTTTACAGGGGTACTGTAGAGATAACCGTAGTCTGTAGTGACAATTATCGTAGTGTTCATTTAGTTTGGTGAGCTTTAATGTGGTAAAAAGTTGATCTATATTTGGGAAATTCGTTGCAGAAGCAAAATTCGAATCATTACTAAATTTTAGTAAAATAACAAACTCTTTCATCGCACGAACCTTGTGAAGTCTCTTGCCCTGATTATTGCTGAAGTCGAAGTCTGCTTCGAATCTCTGTTTGATTGTAGTCTGTTTACTCGCGTCTCTAGATCTACTGTTTGCTGGAACTGTGGACAATTTTGTTTTACATTGTACAAACAAGAATGTCACTAAAACACAGTAAAAAAGAGTTAAAAACGAAATCATGATTTGTATTACTCGGAAAAATAATTGATTAATAGATAGTTTTATTGCGTATAAAGTCGCACATAAGTCATCAAGCAAAAGCTCGGACCGCAGCCCAACAAATACTTTTCATGGTTGAAAAGGTCAAATATTTCATGGTTGAAAAGGTCAAATATTTCATGGTTGATAAGGTCAAATATTTTATGGTTGATAAGGTCAGTAAAAGTACTGCACAATAACTTTACCGCTACTGACTTGTATTGAGATACTGAATGATGCTGGTAATGTATTTGTAGATCTGCTGAGATATCTTAACATTCAACACATCTTGTCGGTGGTCTATCTCAAACGCTTCCGTCTCGCACATCTGTATAACCGTGTAGAGTTTTTGTAACACTTCGTCATACCTGGGTTATATGCAACGTTAGATTGTGTGACGTCACGTGAGGGAATGTGACGTCACGTAAGGGAGTGTGACGTCACGTGAGGGAGTGTGGCGTCACGTGAGGGAGTGTGGCGTCACGTAAAGGAGTGTTATGTCACGTCGGAGAATGTGAAGTAACGTAAAAAAGATTGTACAAAAAATGATTGAGCACAATTTTGTACGTATCAATTTTCTATATCAGAAGCAGGAAAAAAAAGTGTGTGTTTGTGAAAATGCACAGTCCGCTCAACTAACCAAGCGTCCTTCATGTAATGTAGAGTCTCTATAATACTCTCCAGAGCGTTCAACATTGTCGGGTGTATCTCCCTTAGTACGTGTAGTAACTTGTTACACCTGAATTAGATAAGTTTAGTATTTAGAACTATATTTTTATCTGAAAATAAAAAAATCTAATCAACTTTATCTGGAAATAAAAATATCTAATTATCTGCTGAACAACTGCTTCTAGCAGGCGGCATATACTATCAGCATAGTAGTTGCTTTAGAATTCGTGAGATGGAAATCTAGCTTCCGTCTTCGGAGACATTATAAGCGTGCACAATTCTAGTTAACAGTAATAATTAAAATATATCAAGTACAAACCAAGACATCCTGGGTTTGAGTCTAGCAAACTCGGGAGGCTGGTCAGGGATCTCCTTCTTCATGGGGTCCCCGTCAGGTAAGTTCCTGTTGTACTCCATCAGACTCTTGTGTCTCGCCATAACCTCCTGGTATTCTCCTCGTACTGCGAAAATGTAAGTGAGGGAGTGTGACGTCACGCGAGAGAGTGTGACGTCACGTGAGAGAGTGTGACGTCTCGTGAGAGAGTGTGACGTCACGTATATTTTCGACAATATATCTGACTTGAGGCCGAATGTCTAGAAAAGATTTGTTTTTGGGCGAAAATTCAGGCGATTTCCAATTAGATAACATGTAAATCGAAATCGGTCAGAGGCATGGAGGTCAGAGGTGGTAATAAGCTTATAAAGTCTGAGATGATGAAAAGAATTTTAGGGAAGAAGGGTGATCTCAATTTCGGATGATAATAATATTCTCTGTGTTGTTATTTCAGATGGTTTTCAGTAATACTTTATGATCGGTTAAATAGTTTTCTAACAATATTGTAAACCGCATTAATACGACCGACCAGATACAGGTGAAAAGAGAACAATAACCAGTAAAAATTCATCATTGACAACGCACTACGCAGATGTTTATGACTCTAGACAGAGAATCTATAATGACATGTTCTTAAGTTCTTTAAATGGAAGTTTCTTCTTCATTAGGAAGATTTTGATGATTATAAGTTAGCTGCCCGCCCGATAATCATTGTTTTCTTGAAAGTTCTTCCAATTATTCTAGCTTTTATTTATCAAGTCAGCCCGACAGTAACCAAAATGTAGTCCGTACCACACGGCACATACTGGGCCAGTATGTGCCGTGTGGCATGATAAGCTTCCCGAACAAACAAGTGTCCACTTAGAAACCAGATCTGGTAAGGAGCGACACAAATATCTTTAGCCTTCACCGCACCAGATCCATCCAGACTTATTGTAAATAGGAGCATGTTTCACACGGAGAAATTTCTAGAGAGGAACTTACTTACTGTTGTTGTTCCTGCCGGCTATTTTTGACGCACTGAATTGTATTTTACTCCTTACTTTACTGCTTACTTCACGTTTATAAGGCTCACAGTTTACAAGAGAAAGAGGTAATTTGTGGGAGAGAGTACTGAGTAGTTTACAATAATGAATAGGTATATCATGTTAATGAGTTTGCGCTGATTGAACAAGGGAATTACTTAAATAGTCAATACTTCACTGCTTGATGCAGACTAAGAACCTTAAGCAGAACCAATATGAATATTCCTTACCAATCAGGATCAGGCCAAACTGAAAAACGTTACCTAAATACAACAGTTTTTAGGATGAACTGAAGTTTTCTGCATTTTTATGAGATCCTGATACTAATCGTCGACTCTTGAATTCTCCATAGAAACCTGCTTGGTTGTTACTGCACTACTTCACTAGCCAACATCTCATTAAAGAGCAGTGTCTGCCCTAAACGGTCTCAAGGGTACTTGGTCTCACTTAAATAATGCAACAAGCTCCAGTTCCCTCTAGACTCAAGCAGACAGTGACACACTCAAATTGTATTGGGTTATAGTGGCTGAGGTATTTAGCCTAGAATATACGGCAGTGTTGCTGGTTGTTCCTCAGAGTCAAGACGCGATTCCAGGATCGCAGATCGTACAAAAATCGCCTCTATTTATCGTCTCTATTTATCGCCTCTATTTATGTTTATATATAGCCTCTATTTATGTTTATTCTAACTTAAATTGTCTTTGTCTTGCTGACCGGTTTTTCTCCAACGTTGTTCATTTATCGTTAAGCTATCACAATACTACTTTCAAGTGAGCTTTTGGAAAGTTTTTCAATAAAAATTGAACTATTGCCTGAAATTAACTACTATAAAATAGTTAAGATATCATGATCAATACTAAACTTTATTCTCTAATTTGATTTAATTTTATCTAAATCTATAATCTTGAATCCTAAATCAAAGGATGAGTTTTAGTCTGGATTTGACTCATCTATTAGCCTAGCTGACTTTGAGTAGAGTATATGTACCACTAATATAGTGGAAGGAGTAGAAGTACTACATACTTTTAGTTGTTCAGATTGACTAAAGGAAAATTAGCATTCAGGTGGAGTAGTAAAACTCACTCCTCTAAGTTTTGCGTGTGAAATTACTAACAACCTAATTGTAATTACTACAGCGCCATAGCACCAACATCTTAAAGTACTAATGTAAGCAAATGTCATGGTTGGCAATAAAATTAGGGAGGCATAATCTGGTGATATTATTGTTACTGTTCTGTAAATTGCTCATCTAAGTGGCGTGAGGTCACGAGCTTTCTTGCGCCATGTCCGTGATATTGGACAACAAAATCTATCCGAATTTACTGATCTCTGTTGTGCGTCTGAGTTTCTTCTCGATTGTTAATGTTGATTTCATTGAAAAAACTCAGTTCATGATTTAAATTCTGACCTGGGATTAATCTTACAGACTATGCTCGAGGTTCTTGTGTCTCTGCTGATTCTAGCGCATACACAGATAAGTAAGTTAAGAAGGTTTAAGTTCATATATTTTGTTTTTGAACTAAATTTCATTTACCTATATATTCGCTATTTAGCCATATCTAGTGACATTAACTTTTGTAGAGGGCAGTGTTCGTGTATGAGGAGGAAAAGCACGTTTGCTAGTGTTACAATATTTCACAATTTAAACACCAAGGATACCGAACTTCGAGATGTTGAAAAAGTCTTTTTTAACAAGAAAAAACATTTCTTCTACCCCCTTGGTTTCTTTCAAGTTGGAAAAAGTCAATTCGACAATTCGCCACCACATAAACTTTGAGCTATTTAGGCATCACCAAATTGTTATACAATTAGATTGATAAACACGGATAGGTAAAGTAAAATTTCCCTCTAGGTATCGCAGAAAGAAAGGTCACCCCAACTCAGATTAATCAATCTCGGACGGAAGGTGACCAAAGTGCAGCGCTAGCTATGGACGAGGACCCGCAAACTTGTTCCAAGGCAGTTCCATCAGACACCGGTAACGCTTGGCTCCAAGCCTCATTTGATGAAGTCTACTGCATAAAAAAAGTGGTAAATTCATAATTTTAATTTCATTTACTGCAAATGCTCATCAAGTAGCATTGAAAGCCGATTTTACATAGAAGGTGATTTAATCCTACATAACGGGACTTAGGACAGGCGTTGAGCCGATACTAAAAATTAGGTTAACAACACGCTTCTCAAGACTTCTTTTTATTAATACCTGGTAGCCACTTTGTTGCGAAGGCAACTGGAACATCTTTCATGCACTTTAAGTTTAATGAGAAACTATTTTAGAAAGTGATATACGGAAGTAACGGAGCAACAAGTAGTTTCCGTTGTTCTAGGGACGCCTGCTCGTGCGACCCAGACTCGACTTGTTACATGAAGTTGACAGTTTACGAGAAGAATGCGAGCGATCAGCCGCGGAACGAAAAAGATGGCTGTAAACTCGGAGACAGGATTAAAGTTTACAGAGAAGATACCTTTACGCTGATAGTTTACGAACTGGAGGTTTTCAGTGACGAGGGTGAGTGAAGATGATAACATACTTGAAGCTTCAAAGCATCGTTTAAATACCAATGTTCACAGCTATCCTCCAAAACGCATGCACTTAGTTCACTAAATTTATTAAGAAAGGAAAGCCGACATATCTGACCAACTTTCAGATGCAGTGCAGTGCAGTATTCTAGACACATCTTGGGACCACGTCGAGGCAGAACCACCACTTCCGGCAGAAGAAGGGGAGGAAATAACGCTAACGTGTCCGGTATGTGTCCGGTATGGGCAGTATCCAAGAAGCCCGACCCAGTTATGATATGATAACAAGTAGGTCACAGATCGCGGATGCAAATTGCCGAATGAAAGTTGTGACATAACGAATAAGTTGGGAATGTTATAAATTAGTGAGTCACGCACAGACTTGTTCAGTTAATAATAGACCAATTTCATGCAATAACGATATAGAAAACATAACACATAATTCAATAGAATATACAGAGTCAGTCAGAAGTAGGATTTCTTCATATACCACATCTTAAACGTGACCGTTACTTTCCTTCAGCAATTTGCATATGCGATATGTGACCTACTTGCCGAACAAATTCGCGCACTAGTTCGCGAACTGGTTCGCGTACCGGGTCGGGCTTCTTAGATACTGCCCCGGTATGTGTCCGGTATGTGTGTCATGTTTTTATTTCACTGTCACTTTCGTTTGTTTCCGTTCCCCCATAACTTTCCCGTGTTTCTGTTTACTGCTACTTTACCGAGAAATGCCGTCTTTCTGTTTTGCTATCAGATCACTTTCCCGCTCAACATGACATGCAAAGATTGTATGATGACTTTATCATAACCAAGGACATAATTAAAATGATGGTGATTTTCGTATATATTTAATTTCTTACTGCACATGATTACAAAGCTGCCATATTCCAGGAGCGATACAAGAACAAGGGTGGTAAATACGCAGTCTGCGAGAATGAAGTATTCAAGTTATCCGGAGAACCACCGCGATGTGTTTTTGACACAGGTACGTCTGAAATCTAGAATTTTCTACACCGTGTATATAGATTATAGAGAGATAGAAACTTGTGTTACTTGGTCTGTTACACGCTGTGTAAATTATGTAAAGTTGAATTGAAATATAGAGAAAGTTTAATTAAAGGATTACTAATCCAATAACTAGAGAAGAAACTGGTGTTTCTTAGTCTGTTAGGGCCAGCTAAGTTCCACCAGTTTCTTGCAAACGTTTGTTCTGTTATTTTAGGATATTTTAGGTCAGATTTGGCTTGTTTTAGTTTGCAGACAATTTATTTGTCTACATTTTCTAACCAACAAAATTTCATGACATCGTGGTGTTAGTTAAATAATTGATTCATAAGTTTCTGATATGGTAATATGATATTTTCACGTTTAATAGCATCTGCTATATTTATTAGATCACAACCAAACAGTTAAACATTAAACATACTAGTAAATTTCAGTTTGCATTAACATTTACTTTTTCATTGTCGAGACAATAAGTAAGCAACGAGGGCGGCAGACCACCAAGGACATGAAAAGATAGATGAAATGTTAGAGACTCAGAGAAGAAAATTTTCGATAAATGTGGACTTTAAATTACCAGATCTATTGGAATTGGAGAATGGAGATCTTTAATATAGCATACTTTAGTCCTTATTTTGATAAACTTTGTGTTCATAGTGACTTTATGTGTGTATATTTGAACTTATTTTTCGATATGTACATTAAAGTTTCACAGCCCATTGAACATAAACAATTGATTTTTGCTGTATGCACTATGCATGCTCGCAAGAGGCAAAAAACAAAAAAATCTATAACTTATCGTTGGTAATGTCAGAAAAACCCAAGCACTGTCGGTTTCAAATGAAAATGTGAATCCGGGCTATGAAATTCAGAGGAAACAAAATAAAAATCTTACCAGTCAAATAAACGTTTCTAATTGGGAAGTAGAGAGCCTGAGGATGGACTCTTCCAATAGTCTGTAAGATAGCATGAAAAACTCGAGCTTCTTTAGATCCAAGTCCGGCTAGCAACTGTGGCACCCACTCTAGCCACTTTTCTAAGGAAGACGACATGTCAGAATAGTTAAAATAGAAAATATTACGATATTTACTGAACAGGAATGTGCAAACTAAAGAATACGGCATGTCAGAATAGATAAAATAGAAAATATAACGATATTTACTGAACAAGAATGTGCAAACTAAAGAATACGGCATGTCAGAATAGTTAAAATAGAAAATATTACGATATTTACTGAACAAGAATGTGCAAATTAAAGAATACGGCATGTCAGAATATTTGAAATAGAAAATATTACGATATTTACTGAACAAGAATGTGCAAACTAAAGAATACGGCATGTCAGAATATTTAAAATAGAAAATATTACGATATCTACTGAACAAGAATGTGCAAACTACCACCTGCACCCTTTCACGACAGATTGAGATCAGTACTAAAATTAAAACACGTAAAAAGCTAAAATTGAAAACTCACCAATATGGACACTAGTGTGGAACTGCTCCAAACACTTAGACAGAACCTCATCCACAGTATCGAAAGTCAGTAGCCACAAGATACGGGATATGTATCTCCTCACTTTGGAGTCATCTTTCTGTTTGCTGCACGCCTAGAGCGTTCAAGAGAAAAGTGAGGATATGTTGGATTAAGTTTTTCTCAGCACAGGAGGCACAACGTATTATATTGGAAACTTATTTAAAACGACATAAACAATAAACAAGCGATAACACAGATTAAAACAATTGTCATGATAATAGCGCGACACTCTAACTGAAACGCGACACTCTAACCAAAACGCGACACTCTAACTAAAACGCGACACTCTAACTAAAACGCGACACTCTAACCAAAACACGACACTCTAACTAAAACGCGACACTCTAACTAAACGCGACACTCTAACTAAAACGCGCAACTCTAACTAAAACGCGACACTCTAACTAAAACGCGACACTCTAACTAAACGCGACACTCAACCTAAAACACAACACTCTAACTAAAACGCGACACTCTAACTAAAACGCGACACTCTAACCAAAACGCGACACTCTTACCAAAACGCGACACTCTAACTAAAACGAGACACTCTAACTAAAACACGACACTCTAACTAAAACGCGACACTCTAACTAAAATACGACACTCTAACTAAAACGCGACACTCTAACTAAAATACGACATTCTAACTAAAACGCAACACCCCAACACATCACCAGGACAAACCTGTAGATAACAGGCGATAGCACTTTCCGCCTGATACAAGTTCGCCTTGTAGACGTTAACACGGTCCATCAGACTGATCTTCTCCTGGCTGGCCTTGTCCACTTCGTTCTGGAACAGCTCGTCACAGTAGGTAGCCCACAGAGCCCAGGCTCCAGGAACTTGGTCGTTTGTCTGACAGTTAACGTTGTTAGTTCAGGAAAGTTAACATGATGAGTTGCGAGTTGATGATACATTTTATATTCTTATTTTGTATCAAAATTGTTAAATATAGCGTTTTTCCAGTTGATCAGCCAGCAGCCCTTCTCAGGCTAGCCCAAAGTAACACGATAGCAGACGGAATTTCACCATGGCACTCCATTTCCAAGTACAAAGTTACACCCAACAAAAGAAAATAAGTCTACCTGAATAGCCTGCGAAAAGGTCTTCATAGAATCGTCACTCCGCCCCAACATAGCGAATATGTGTGCTTTATGAGCCAGAATGTCGGCCTTATGTTCTGGTTTACTTAATATCCTCATGTTTACACCTGTGCAGTAGGGTTTTTATAAGACTGGAAGCGATATAACATCCAGGAAGATGGCTAAAAATTGCAATGAGTGAGTGAAAAATTATGATAGGGCTTGAAATTGAGCAAATAAGACAACCGAAAGGTCAAACGTGAAACCAACCTTCGATAACATCTAGTCCTGCTAGCAAGTCCTGCTGAGAAGCAGGCGGTAGAAGGTGAACTTTAATTTGTTCCTTCAACTTCTTGTGACAGTCAGCCAGAGGGACGCTAGGGATCGTGTGCACGCGCGCCAGCCACTCCTGCGCGCTAGCTGACAGACCGTGCTTGCGCGCAAGGCTAGCGTATGTTACCTGGTGTATGGGGAGATGTAAGTTTTTTATATTTTATTCATTTCATATTTGAATTAAATAAGTATTTTTATTAATGTCGGTATGTGTTCAGAGATTAGAATGTCCCGCAAACAAACCATAGTGGTAGCAGAACTTTGCTGTCCAATAAGGAGCAGGTTGGGAGCGTTGGGATCAGCGTTCAAGTCAATGCCAGGTTGGGCGTCCAGCGTTGTGTACACCTGAACATTATGTCATCATGACTTCATTACATCACTTAAGTGTACGATATGACGTCATCTAAGTTGAAATGATATTTAAAATGAGAAGTGCAACATTAATTGAGACCTGAAACCTACATCAATAATCTTTTGATGGTAGTGCTGTCTCCATGAAAAGATGTCATTCCAGTGCCCTATGTCGTCCGAAATTACAGGGGGCCTGTTTCGCCAGGCTTTCAGCGTGGCTTTGATGTCTATCTTACCTGTGTTTAAATAACATCTTAAATGAAAAATGAACTTTTGTATTTTTTGCGTCCGTTTCTTCAGAAACGAATGCTAGTTACGGAACAGGTAGACACATAACAATAGTTGTTGCAAGGGAACAATTCAAAGGAAACTAAGAGTCAAATTTTGGCAAGTCGCGTGTTGCGGTTCATTGACAACGTGTCACGACACACAAATAATTATTTGTTATTAATTTCTATCTAATTTATTATTGTTATATATTTTCATAACAAGAACCATGTAAACAAATACGTACTGTTAGAAATGCTAGCTCGGTTGGGGAGCAGGTTCTTCTGGATAGACTGAGACTCGTGCAGCTCGGTAGCTTGCTGCGCGAACTGTAAAAGTGGCACGTGCACGTTCCCGACAATACGTGGGAGTTTCCGCCACTGCCGCAGAGCGTTTATCGTGGCTTGTTTCCAGTGGGACTCCACTGGGCCCTGTAGAAGATGGGCTCGTGTTAAGTGACAGTTATACGCGGTTGCATTAGCTGAGAACACTGAAAAACTCCCGGTCGTGATATTCTGATGATATAAGAAGTATGAAATATTTCCTCGTGTTTTACAAACCTCGGATCCCGTGATATTCTGCTGATATAAGAAGTATGAAATATTTCCTTGTGTTTTACAAACCTCGGGTCCCGGGTCCTCCTCCTGCTGAAGAGCGAGGTAGCCCTTGTAGAGGGAAACTAAGTGTGACGCTCCATCTGGCATAATCCTGTCAGCCTAGGAGATGGTCGAATTGAGTAAGAAAATTAGGAACGACAAATCTTAGCGGAAGAGTTAGGATTAGGCCTTTGCCTAATCTATAGTTTTATGCAACCTTGTTAGTAACATTAAACATTGAACAGACGTTCAGACGACCGACTAGAAACCTGAGAAAGAACATCCTTCATGGTAGTCCAATCCCCGATTCTCCAGGAGCTCTCTAGTAGCAAGGAGGGGTGTTGGGAACCCTTCACTTTAGCTATCTCGTTCAGGATATTCCACTGGGAACATTGCCTGGTACATTCCATCCACTGAATAGAGAAAATTAGTGAGAGAGTTGATTATGAGGCAGGCCTGGGATAGCTTGATCTTTAGTTACAGCTGCTACTTAAATGTCACTCACGCAAGTTGACGTTAAATAATTTCATCCAAAAGATTCCAAATTCAGCACGACATCGCGCGTTATCCAAATAATGTTCGCCTAAGAAACACTACCTGATCTTTCCATAGCTTGAACTCTGGCTGTTGATTTGTGGTTGCACAAGCGTTCTTCAGCTGGGCTGTAGCCAGCTTGGTCGCACTCTCGTACGTTGACTGCGCTAGCTCGTAGAATCCCAGGTTTTGATAACCCAGCGCTTTTATCGTCTCGGGATGCTTACACCGGCGGAACCATAATCCTGAGCAAATTCCAATGAGCACAAACATATAGCATGGCACACATACATCATACAGACAGACGGACAAATTAATGAACAAACGGACAGACGGACGGATAGACAGACAGACATACAGACAGACGCATACTGACGGAAAGACAGACATACAGACACGTACCGGTCCACATATCATGCTCGTTGAGTTGCGAGTACAGCACAGTCAAACAGTCTATAGCGTCGTACGCTACTCTGTCTTGAGTTTCAGTTTTAGGATATTCTCCCATTACCTGGTATTTTAGTAGTTCAGACTTAGTAGTTCAGATATAGCAGCAGATATAGCAGCAGATATAACAGCAGTAGCTAGGTAGAGGGTAGATTTAAAGTTTGCTAACTAGTTATTTTACCTGGTATTTTAGTAGTTCAGATATAACAGCAGTAGGTAGGTAGAGTGTAGATTTAAAGTTTGCTAACTAGTTATTTTTCACCAATCGGAGGATAAAACTAATACAATCTTTTCAGAGTTTAGAGTAATAGGTATGAGATTTTTAGCTTTACAGATCGACTTTAACAACACGACAGTTTAATCAAAAGTCCACTCATATGGTGAGCGTATCAAGGCCAGTCGTTATTCAAAAAACAAACAACTAACAATTATATTAAAAACAAATTCGAAAATACAAATTACTGAAAATGCACAAATAGTAAATACAGTTCACTTCACCGACCTGTTTCTGATGAAGTTGGAAAGAAGCGAAAGTCTCCCCATCAGTTCCCATCTCCTCGAGCCGGAGAGCAACCTGGTGCCAACAGTTGTGTACCGAGCCAAGGTATTTCAGGTAGCAGGGTTTCAGTGGGACCGGCACATCTCGGAGACTCTCCAGGAAGCAGCCCACACTGGAGGGTTGCAGGTCTCCTTGGTCGTGCAACATGGACGCACACAGGAACTGTGGTGTTGGGTGTTAGCAGGTTAGAGGTGATTTTAATAAATGATCAAGATTTCAAATAAAATAAGAATCGTCCTAGGTTTTATCCTCCCCTTTAAACCATATATCAACGCAAATGGAGTATTCGAGTCTAAAACATAATATTTTTCAATCAAAACCCACTAATTAGAAAACACGCTTGGAATCTCCAAACACAAACCTGTGGAAGATCTCTACAAAGTCGAGATTGTTGGTCCTTACTGAAAGTGTTCCATAACTCCGCAAACATCTTCACCCACAGGTGGTTTGCTAGCGTGGTGCTATCATGAGCAAGTTGACAAACACTCTGGACAAACTCGGAGCTCTTGTGGTCCTTCAGACTCTCTAGGAATGTTCCGTGCTTCTCTGCTAGAACCTGTTGGTCGGTAGACAACTAAATCATTTATCATGTCAGTATATCAGTCAAGTTATCACGCGATCGGTCAATTAGAAGTAAACATAATTAGCTGTTTTACTTAAATCAACCAAAAAATCCAACAAATAGAACCTTAGATTAACGACCTCCACAAACCTGTAGATTGCTCGGCGTGGGGGAAGTGAGAGGTCCCTCGGAAATCTCCATAGCAGCAGGACCAGGATTATCGAGAGTGGTGGTGAACATCTCCACGCTACTGGTGGAACTGTTGGTGGGGTCTGGCATGGCCGATATCATCAGGGAGGGAAGCATCAGCTCCAGATTGGAGACTTTCAGGGACTTGCTTCCGTCGTTAACCGTCAACAACATCTCTGGAGTTTTTAACTATTTCAACACTACAAATTAAATACATTTATTGAGGCTCTAATGATGTAATTAAAAGAAGATTTCAAGACTTGATTGTCTGTGCGTTTCTCCTCTGACCACCAACATCATCTCTGGAGTTTGTTTGTTGAGTTGAACGGAGGGTGGTGACACGAGGCAATCGATTGACGGAGATTATAGAGTACAAATGAACCATTGCTTTTAGACTTTTCACTAAATTGCAGTGATAAAAACATCATCTATGTAGCACAGTGCACCATTTGTTCAAGCCTCGGACAGAAATTAAAGGACGATACTTATTTTGGACAAACAATGACACCCATGCATATCCGAATGAATGGACACAGGTCTAAATTTGTGATAGATGAACGTTTGTTATTTGAGAAATCGGCCCTGTCAATGCATTGCTTCTTGGCACATAAATCCCAGTTTAGTATGGAGTTTTTTAAATTAGGCATTGTCAAAAGAGTTAGACCAGTTGATTTAGATAGGGAAGAGGAAAAATTGATTCAGAAGTTTAGAA
>JH155305.1:43797-65295 GCA_000226015.1 Mnemiopsis leidyi | reverse complement strand
GTCGATATCGGGCAGGTACGTTATTGTTTGTAAGTCGATATAGGGCAGGTACGTTATTGTTTGTAGTCGATATGGGCCAGGTACGTCTATTTGTTTGTAGTCGATATAGGGCAGGTACGTTATTTGTTTGTAGTCGATATCGGGCAGGTACGTTATTTGTTTGTAGTCGATATCGGGCAGGTACGTTATTTGTTTGTAGTCGATATCGGGCAGGTACGTCATTTGTTTGTAGTCGATATCGGGCAGGTACGTTATTTAGTTGTAGTCGATATAGGGCAGGTACGTTATCATTTAAAATGTATTATGTTAGAAAAGTTAAAAGTACCTGTGATTGGAAGTTCAACTTAAAGATGGATACCGATTTTAACTTTAAGCTTGAATAATGAATTGTCAACATTTTTCTACAATATAAATATAAGTTGGTTTTGTTCTTTATATTATATGATCCTTACACCTATAGCATATCTTATACTATTTTCTTTTTCAGAAAGTTGCCCGAGGATTTCCCAAACGGCAGTTGACAACGCAGAAGTCCTTACCATGTATGATGTGAGCGGAACGATTACAAAGGAAATAGATATCGGTACTGAGGCTGTAATTGAATGTGTCAACGGGTCAGTGACTTAATTACTTGGGATTTCTTGTTGACACATAATTTATATAATAAAATGATGTAAACATACTGGTAAAAACATAAGGGGTGCAGGGGAGACTTCACTGGCTTTCAGTAAAACCATGATTGTCGCCAGGCGGGCAGAGCTTCAACAGATACGAAATTTAGCATTAACAATAAAGCAATTAACGTAGCATTCAACATTGATAAATCACTATAAGTATAACGCCAAAACATTTGAAAATAATAAGGCACCTAAATAATGATTCCTTCTTGTAGATTCAAGAGAGAAGGACCCGCAGTCACCTACTGTCTAGCAGACGGAACGTGGAGCGAACTTCCTACATGTGTATAACTATAAGGTTTGTTCTTTTGCTCCTTCGCTGTTCTTCTGGTTATTTATCAGCTTAATTGCCCTTCGTGCGTTGAATATAGCTATATAGCGTTCAGTTATCGAATTGCTTATGTGCTGCATTTGTGTTTATGGTGTTTTATTAGCTTTTATGAGTTTACCAAAAAATTGTATGACGTTATGAACTATTAAGGCATAATATGCTTTCAACAAAATTTGAGTAACTGAGTAAGGTATAAATACATTTTCAGCAAGAATTTAAACTTTAAAGGCAGGCTGAAAATGATGGAGAGTAAGTCGACGTCCAAACCTGAACTCTGGAATAAAGCTAAACGGTTAATAGGGGAAAGAATACAGAAAAGCAAAAGAACATTGTGGTAGAAAGTGTGGTGCATTGAATTTTAAAAATAACTATTCTGACAGCGGATGATGTTGATATTTATCATTTAAAAAACTTAAAAAATTTTGTTCATTCTCACCAATCGTCAACAAAGCTTCGACCTGGTTTTTATAATCTACTTTTAATTTAAAAATTGAGGTTCAATTTCTTTACAGTTGATTATTTTTGGTACTGACAGGGGTGTACTTTCGCCGACTTACTTTCGTTTGAATATGTGAATCGTGTTAAGCTTTTATTTGATAATAATTGTAGTGTAAACTGTAACTGTCGAGCAAACAATGTGTTTTATTTTTTCAGCTTAATTGAGTCAAATTAAACTTATCGTACTTTTTTTTGAAATTTTACTCCTGCAGCAGGCTTATTTAACTAGTCCTTTTGCAAGCAACTTCCATACAACCATAGCCACCCTATATTAATATAATGCACTGATTGTACTGGTGTAAAATGGTGTCGTGTTATCACTTTTGCAGATCAATTCTAGAATGATACCTAATTTATTTTGAAGCAAGGGTCGAGATCTTTCAATGAAAACTGTAATAGATGTAAGTGCAGTGCTACGAGTTCTTTGTATATGTACGACTTAAGCTGAAACTTGTAATGCCTACTACCTAGCACAGTGTCACTGATAAGATGGTACTATCAAAACTTTCATGACAACCAAGCTCTACTACCGCAAATGGTTCAAACTCAACTTCAAATCCACAATTTCACAAAAAATTTTGCCTGCGGAGCATCAAGAGAAAAACATCACTTTATGTGCATAAGCTTCATGCCTTCATACTTTCGGGTAAATTAAGGATATCCGAGTGAGGTGGGCAAATTTTCAGATGAATATAGTGGCCCCCA
Source organism: Mnemiopsis leidyi (assembly GCA_000226015.1). Classification (NCBI taxonomy): domain Eukaryota; kingdom Metazoa; phylum Ctenophora; class Tentaculata; order Lobata; family Bolinopsidae; genus Mnemiopsis; species Mnemiopsis leidyi. Next base: position 63,084 of record JH155305.1, on the reverse strand, counting down.
CCCCAGTTTTGACTGCATGCTCCTCCACCCCTGACACACTGCAAACAATAATCACTCGATACTAACTCAAATAATTCTTTGCAGTGTGTTGATAATTTAAATGAATCGTTACATAATTTTATGTGCAGTTTAGACTTTTATAATGCGCTCCTTTTTGTGATAGACATAATTATATGAACTACTTCTATTCAGTGTTACCACGTCTCATGAACACAGTGCATGTTCAAAAGTTTATAAATAGGCACGACAACAGGAGCGTTTCATTTGGTACAATACTTTGATTCAGATTTCTTTGCCGTTTCCCCATCCATGAACATTCTTTACGTTTTCTTGATTTTAATCAATCGAATTTTATATTTTATGGCATGGCAGTTTAGCAACGGCGAATCATTGTAGCCGTTTTCATTAAAATTAATATGTTTAACCTTAGTCCTGATAAAGTTTCGAAATTTGATTACTTCTACTAATGTCGAACCAATGTCACAACGTCATTTTCATTAAAAAATTTAGGATTCTGAAATTTGAGTTTGCGCACTCTTACAACTAAATGATCTTATTTGTTTATGAAAACATCCCTTAATCGAATAATATCAAAACTCGGCCTGTAGGTAAACTGAGCCACGTTTAAGACTTATTATACAGCAGGTTTGTTCATCGTGATCTTTGTTTTTTCTCAATATATGCTGTGCTTTGTTTTTGGGATTAAGAAAATTCTTAAAAAGAAGATTAATTTAAATGAATCGAAGCAATTAATTCGAAGAAATTTTTTTGAAGTCAATTCGTGACAATTCAACCCAACCCTGATCACAAATCAACAGTAAACGTCCTGTAAAAAATGATGAATAAAGAAGGGTATTTTTGGGGAGTGTTCACCAATCAATCACTTTTCCTTATAATTACCGGTTTTTAAACGCCTTTATGGTTGTCGAAGTTGTAAAGTAAAATTTTGAAACTAAAGAAGAGTGAAATATTAAAAGGCCATGTTGTGGTTTCTAACGGTCCTAGCGTGCTTCCTTGTGGGACTCCTTGCCGAGCTACATGACACTGACTTCAGAGGTCCTCATTTATCCACTCCTGGCGACCAACTGTCTTGTGGAGGATGCTATGGATTTGCCGAGGTTTGTGAACTTTCCCGTTTTTGATAATTAAATACGACATCTTTAGATAAATCATCGAGATATGACGACAAGACGGCTTTCTGTAGTTTGCACCATGTCTTCCTGACTTTCTAAGAAGAAAAATTCTCCACCTAAATCTCAAGTAAATCATCGAAAAACTTCTTAATTTTATAAAATTTATGAAATTCAGGCAGCAGCAATAGAGTGGTTTACGGCAAATGTAACCAACAAACTGATTCCACTTTCAACACAATTTTATGTGGACTGCATGGAGGATGAAGAAGGAAACGACGTAAACGGATGTGCAGGAGGAATCATAACGGATGGTGCGTCGACACAATCTCCTATTAACATTGGGAGATGCAATTGGGCACTGACCAAATTGATAATAGTCTGCAGCGGGATCAAAGCATTTGCCAAATAGAATAAGCTGAGAGCCTTTAAAAATGAATAGCTGCCATCCAGCTACATAATAATAGCTAGTTGATGTACAAATCGATCATTATTACAATTTTCAGGGTTAAAATATCTGCTTACTTACCAATACCACCCGTATGACGAGGATTATCCATACACGGGTGAATGTGAGTAAATAATTTTAAGTTTTTTTTAAAGTACAAGTGAGCCAATTTTAAGGAATTGAGGCTTAAGAATTTGGCCTTAAGGCCGTATTGAGGTTACAGAAATTATAAGTGCAATTGAAAGGAAAAGTTTTCATCTTTGATTTTTTGCATGCTTAATGGGAATTAAGATTCAATGCATGCGTTCTCTGTGCACTAATATCACGAGTGTTAACATTTTGTCTATTAGGGAACGCTCAGATGTGCAAAGATAGTGGTGTGAAGGACCGGAAAAGGAGGAACGCTCTCGCCGATATCTGGGTGTTTGATTACATTCCTTTGTCAAAGAATCGTAAGTTATTAATCTCCCTTTTTCTTAAAAATCTTGATAAATCTTACCTATTATCGTTCATAATTATCTATTTTCTTGAAAATCTTGATAAGTCTTACCTTTAAACATCATTTTATAATTATCTATGTTATCAATATGTTATTATTATATTATATTACATCAACTCTCTTGAACCGGAGATAATCTCCCTGCACCGTTTCACTCAACATGACAAAAGTGTTTAGACAGACATGTTCAGCATGAACTTTTCTCTCACTTTCAGCACAAGCAATACGAGAAGCTCTTCAGAGAGGTCCAGTAATAACTGGAATGTTTATTGGCAACGAAATATTCGGCTGGGATGGAAGTATGTCGAGATTTCTGATTATACCATCTTTGTAATTCTCACCTACTAACCGAACAGCAAACTCGAATAAAAACCCTAGCTGGCTACATTATCGGACATGATTATCACTGAATTATTTAGGAAGTAATGTTTTCAGGGACATGATTATTTACGTAAAGGCCTTCAGCGTGCAAGTAATATGTCCATGATAACGATGTCTGATTATGTAGCTGACAAGAACAACACTTTTTCAGCGGCGATAAACACTGACCGGAGCTGTGCAATGTACCCTGTACCCCATGCCATGTGTTTCGTGGGGTGGCAAGCAAACAACGGCAACCCTTACTTCATTGTCCGGAACAGGTGATCATAGTTTACGAATTTAAAGTTTTGTTCGGGGTAAGAGACTAAGAGAATAACTTAGAAATGGGTCCTAGTTAAAATGAGCTGACCGAACCAGTGAACCACGTGTTGGTGCTTAGGTGATCATTAATCTATAAACTTTAATCATGTGTGTAAGACTGTAAGGAAAAATTTAAACTATTTATGTAATATTACAAAAATAAATACATTTTTTGATTTCGAGTCAGCATGTGAAGTTGATGGGTCTTAACTAAAAAGTCCTAGAAGGTCTAATCTCCTTCAGGATATTGGAATCCGAATTTGTATTTGTAAATAACTTAGAACCTTTCTGATAGAGTTGATTTTTCCGAAAGTAGGATCAGGGAATACGCAAGAGGTTGAAAAGACCATTGTATTACAGTTACAGCGAGTTTTGGGCAGACCAAGGCTATGCTAACTACGCGGACAACCGAGAAAACACCTACTGCAACTTCCATCTCAACGCCTACTCGCTCTCAGTCGGCAAACGACATGGTATGATCAACACCCCGCCTCAAAAATAAGGGCTTTATCAATATCTCGCTGTCGTAATGAATTTATCCATCATTCGTTCTTGCCGGAACACAGTGCTATAGAATTAGTTACTTTTTGCTTTTAGTTTACCCTCCTCACTGCATCTTGACATTCATCTTTCTTCATGTATTTTCATGAAATATTGTAAAAACTTACCTACAGAAATAGAGTACAAACTTGGAGTTGGCAAGGAGAAGTTTGACGATGCTAGATTGGCGTGTCAGGGGCTAGACAAAACTTCACCTGCCGACAGGGGTGGTTGGGACCTGGCCATCATTCCCACTCACATGCACAACTTGGAGGTCAATTATTTCTTAGCCTTTTTTTCATATCATATCTTTTTTAAGCTTAGATTGGTGTGGCTTTTAAGAGAGAAACCCCCATAGTCGTCTGTACTTCTAAGTCCAAGATGTTAAAATCAAGTGCCCTTTCTTAATCAAGAGTTAGTAAATTGTCTCAATTTAAGTTTCTGTTAACTAACGTTTGACAGACACTGAAATTTCTTTTAGGTATACGATTTATTTACCCAAATGTTTGGAACCGACAGAAAGGGCGACGATTCTTTCAATTTTATTTGGATTGGAATGTTGTGAGTTATTCCCTTAAGTAATGTTATTCTTATTCGGTAAATGATAGAATATAAACATAATGATAGATCATAGACATTGTAAAGGATGCGATAGGTAAAACAAAATTATAAAAATCCTATTCAGTAAACAGGATTGGGTGGATGGTACAGAAGCACACTACGTTAACTGGAACGACTACAAGTTCAACTTCTTCCACACTGCCATGTTGAAGGTTCTACCGGACAAACCCGCCAGGAGAGGACAGTGGACGACACAAGCAAAGACTAACGCTTTCAGATATGTTTGTAGCCGATACCGTGAAGGCGAGTTGGATTTGTTTTTTGTTTTACGATCTTTTGGGCCAGGGTTTGATTTTCTTGTGGATGATTCTAAAGCTTTACAGTCTTCAAACGGTTTCTGTCTCTTATACAGATACTTTCTCCATTTTTCATGTCGTTGTTCTGTTAAATCGTATTGAAGTTCATATATATATGAGGTATAAGACTAAAGCACACACAGAGAGAAATATATTACTGTCATGTCAACATCACAGTTCCTTCCATTGCAGAGCGCTGCCCACGAATCTCCCAGACGGCAGTGGACAACGCAGAGGCCCTTATTATGTTTGATGTTCGAGGTAACGTTACTAAAGAGATTGATGTAGGGACCTTAGCAGTTGTAGACTGTATGACTGGGTAAGCTTTGAGTTAATCTCATACATAGTTTTATCATTTTGAGTGAAGATTCTTGAACAATAAGATGACTATTTGAGCATCTTCATATGAAGAAGGGCGTTAACAGAAAAAAACCGAACACAGATGATTGCGATGTACTAACAAAATGGAATCTTCCCCGATATATAGGGAATTAACAATAATTGAATAGTAATTCAGCAATCGAATCAGGTTTGAAAGAGTTGGACCAGTCACAAGCAGGTGTCTTGGTGATGGTACTTGGACAGAACTTCCTGCTTGCAAGCGACCCTGTACGTTTCTGATGGATTTTGTTTTGCTGATAGTTGTGGATACAGTTTTCAATCATGAACTTCAATTTTTATTCAACTATCATGCTCTTGCCTAGTGAAGAGCATGGTTAACTGATAATTGAAATGATTAGTTTTGGTATTGGGCAAGCCCACTATGAATACAATCCTAATTTTACCCAGCTGTAAACTGCAAGATGCTCTCGGAGTCGGATATACTGAACGTAAAGTCCGTGTCTGGTCGAGAGGTTGCACCTGGATACGCTGCCCCTGGAACAACTCTCAATGTCGAATGTGCCAAAAAGTGAGGGGTTGATACTATCATCGAAGCGTCTCAATAATTACCATGAATAATTACCATGAATTAAACGGGATTTAAAGAGAATATAAGACATTTCATCAGTCTAAATCCATGACAGCCTGCTGGATTAATTGAGGATTATCCTAACAAAGCAAAGGCACAACAAAACTTCATTTGCAGTCCTTTATGAAATTGTAACATTGCTATTCTGCAGGTATGACCTTCGTAGCAGTGGGGATTTGACCTGCATTGATGGAGAGTGGGTCAACATTCCAACTTGCGAAGGGAAAGAAAAGAAAGAGAAAAAGGAGAAAAAGGAGAAAAAAGAAAAAAAGAAAAAGTCAAAGAAGTCGAAAAAGAATAGACTGTAAATGTGTTTGATCATTAATGCAATATATGTAAGAACTACAGCAGTACAGCATATTATTAGTTATAGAATTACAATCCTTGATTAGTTAACTAAACTTCTTTTAAAACTTTAATACTTTATAAAAATGATTTTATATTTTGTTTTAAATAGATGTTGTATCAAACAAAGCACCATATGGGGAAGGTGTAGACTGTTGAGTTAGGCTTCATTTAGGCGAAAAATTGTTTTATTTGTCAAAAATATTATACAATCTACTGTCCTTTAAGTTCTTAATCACATGGTCTTTCTGCAATGGTAATGCCTACTTGAAGAATTTCCCTACAGCGACAAGATACAAGTAAAGAAAGACAAAAAACGTTTTAACTTCCAATGCCCGATAAGAAAAAGATGGTTTACAAATATATAATTTGTTCTGTTTAAAGAAAAATTTGCAAAAACTGATTTTATCGTAAAGAGTGTTAAGTTGCATACGACAAAACGGATGCCTGAACTTGTGAACTAAATTAAAATGTCATTGCTCCAAGGGTTGTAAGAATGAAGCTTATTGCACGCCAACTTCAGCAGCCAGGCATCGTTCAATCGAAGGTTAGCTTTTTTGTCCAGCTTTGTCCAAACTGTTTTCTCCGTTTGTATGCCGGTCTGTTTATAAGTGGTGAGGTTAACTAATAGAACATGATCAAAATTAGTTTGTTTTTGCTCTTAATTACTGAAATAGGTTGTCAAAGATATCGTGCAATTAATTTAAATCAATTCATTTGAACTTGTGAAATAATGTCTTTACTTACGGTAGGAGGTAAAGGAGAAAAGTTTCCTTCTACGTGGACATTGGCGACATGGACCTCCACCCATGCGTTATCCGTGTTAACAGTATCGTCGAAATAGCCCTGAACATATATTCATTCATTTTTCTATTTATTGTGGTGCTGTAAGTATTATAACTGTACAATGTATTTTTTGTTCATTTCTAAGTTTTTTCAGGTTAGAACAAATTTTTTTTTTATCTCATACTTATTTTAATTCGGACACTCCAACAGCCACATGTTACACAAGTGTAACGGCCAATTACAGGAGGCCGAATGTACAATTATACATACACGCCAGTGACGGTTAAGGTAGTGTGTACCATACTTTTATCGCCCGAGACTTCGCTGCAATGGGCAGCTACTCATTTAACCCTCAATCACGGTTTCCCGATCATTCGGCTGAGTCGACCGAAGAAGGTTGCATAGGCAAATGCCCTTAGCGCACTTCTCTAGGACTGGCGGATACGGGATTTGAATCCCCGACCTCCTGCTTGGGAGCCGAGAAGGAAACCACTACACCACCAGCCCAATACGAAAGATATTGGCGAACATATCTGAACCATTGGTTGTGCTAATTTAATTGTGACCTGCAGTAATTGATAGTAGTAATTGGTAATTGCAATTGAGCTCTTTAGAAGCTGATTCAGTTAATCATTACTTCTCTTGTCATAAATATTTTTCGCAAGGCGGCACATGCTTAAGGGAACCAAATGAACAATAGCAGATCATTACTCATACCTTGTAAATGATTGTGTATTTCCCATCAAATGCAGCATCAATAAAAGTTTTCACATTTTCGTTATCAGTTGTCACCTCACGATCGTAGAAACAAACTTTTTTCATCACCTTCTTATGCGAGTTGACATCTATGAACGCATCACAAGCGATCTGAATTTTAATTTTATAAATTAGAACAAAAAATATCAAATAAGAAAAATTACCCTTGCTATCACACAATTTTATCATTATGAACTCGTTTGTTTACATCCTATCATACCTTAGGTAGAGTCAGAAGTGGGGATGTGTCGCTTTGTACTAACAAAACTTCCACAGCTCTTTTGCTTTTGAATAGAACAGCGCTCCCACTTTCCGTTCGTGACCAACTAAAAGTTAAGCACTTTATATATTATATTATTCATGCAGTTAAAATATGATTGGCCGAGGTTTTTAGAATTTAGATTTTAGGAAAGGTCAATTTCTTTATACTATTTCGATGATAGGGGATATCGAATATGAAAGAAAAAACTGATTCATTCAGATGGATGGCATTGATCAGTACTGATCAAGTAACAGCTTTACCGAGTGATGATGGTTACAGCGAACTTATTGGGCCCCCGTCTTCGCAAACAGCCTCTTCCTTTCAAACCTGTCCTTCCAACAGGATTCCTGAGGAATTTGATTAACCTTATTTTCCAATCTTATGAGGCTTAAATTACAAAGTTTATACTTCTATACAGAACGAACGGAATACTGGAATAGATTTATTTTAAATATGGTTTTAAAAAATTTAATATTGTTGAACGACTTACATGGGATCCCCATCTGCTACGATGTAAGGCTTGTAAAGACTTATTCTATCAATTTCGTCAACTGCATTGAACAAAATTGTCTCTCTGAACAAATTAAAACAGGTTAAACCACAAGATACATGCATTTGTATTTGCTAATTTTGATATCCTTTTGAGTTTCAAAAACTTAAAACCATTAGAAAACCATAAATTGATTGAGCACAGTATGCATGACTATGTATATAACGTCGATGGGTGGCATTATTAAAGATATCTGAATAAAGTCAATCCAAAATGACAGAAAGATTGCAACAAGAAAAGAAAACGATGTATTTAGATGTAGTTCCTTATTCTAATACTATGTGTACATTGTCCCTTATTTTCATTATATGTATGTCTCTCTTAAAGAAACTTACACATCATCCGTGTCGGTATCAGCAACAGCATCGTCAGTAAAATCAGTCGGGTCGTACCATTCGTGCAAAATATTCCATGATACTTTATCTTCAGGAACGACAGCTCTCATAACATCTCCTTTTCCTGTTAACATGAGATTGAAGACACAAATCAGAAGAGAAGTGTTTGGGTGTGAAAGATACATAATGACTCCTCAAATCATGTAACTGATTGATTAGTTATAAATTATCAAAAATGTCGAACTAAGATAATGTAAAACACGATATTTTGTTTTATATATATAATTATATATAAACCTCCATATGGGGAAGATCTTGAAAGTTTGTGAACAGGGTGAGTAACGAGGGAAACAGATTCCAAATTTGTTGACTTATTCGTTACGTCATGGCTACTCGTCTTATCGGAACTGACTCCTTTCGTAGGGCTGCTTGGTTTTGGAAGACCAGATGTTTTGGCAGGTTTAGTAGTTTTCGGAAAGCCAAAGTTCATAGCCTTGAAAGTTGTTAAACTTTTGCATTTCTTGAAGGTTCTACTCATAGTGTTACCCTTGAGGGTTGAATTATTATCAGCTCCTAAAGTTTTCTTGACTTGCTTTTTCAAATTCTCCAGTTTTTTTTGAAGTTCCATGGATTTTCTGAAAGAGGTAATAATTAATGGTATGTCATTCGCCTTAAAAACCATTCACCATCCATAAATTAGTCATGCTTGGTGCTTTCGATTGGTTTCGGTTTAAGGACTTTTCTATTTTCAAAATAATAATCCATCGATATAGTTCTTCGAGCACTCATGAAAAACTACACTGAATAATCAAAGTATTTAACAACTACACTGAACAATCTGAGTATTTGATATAAACTACACTGAAAATCTTAGTATTTAACAACTATACTGGTAACTAAATCTAAGTATTCATCAACTTATATATACCGAGCAGAAACTTCGTCACACTTACTTGTCTAGTTCTTCAAGTAACGATGTAGGGGTGACTTCGTTTTGCTTCTTTTTCCGTAGATAAATTCCAACACATTCCTTCTCTATGAGTGATGCTCGATATGCATTTGAAGAGGCCTCTTGATTGTCAACTGGTTGTGGATGGGTATTTTCACAACGGACGATCATTTTGTAGAAACTAAATCAATCATGATAATAATGTGATTTTTCATACGTAAGTGTTATATTCCTACTCAATGGGTGAATTTCTTTGCAGTTACTAAACTATATCAAGGTGGAAAAAAATTTAAATCTCACCGTAACTTTACCAAAATTATTTTAACGCTTGCAGAAGCAAATTGTAGCAAGGCAGTGTTTAGAAGTAATTGAGTGAAATAAATAAAACTCACTAAGGAATAAAACTTGATCATAAATATCATGATTCATCTCACTTTTTTTTCGTTTGTCTCTTCGTAAAGATTTGTTGACCAATTTGTTGAGCGCCAGTCCGATGAAATAAAGCAGGGACAGAGGGTTAGGCAACCATGGTCTTTTTCTAAATTGAAGAATAACCTCAGCCCTTTGAGTTTTGTAGATTATTCCTGGATTTAAAGAAAGGTCATGATTAAAAATTATGATGTTATTGCCAAAGGACCTTTGATGGAAAGTTTTTCTATGGAAAAGATAACTATAACAGTTCTTCTTCATCAAAGAAATGCCTAATGCCATATGCAAATTTCGGTTAATTGTTCGGAACTTTCATCACAAGGAGGTGCCCAAAATTTTTATGGGCACATGGAAGCGTTGTAGCGGTTACATCGAAAATTCGCGACACTTCCTCATTTATGAACTACTTTTCTAATTTTACATTCCCTGATTACCTGACTTGGCTTCTGAGTCTGTGTAAGTGTTGGAAAATATAGCAATCAGCAGGTTGATCAGCATGATGTTGACAAATAGGAGATACAAGCACAGGAAGAAGAATGTAAAGTAGTAATTTATCTGTGAATAATTTCTATATTATGATGTCTTTAACACAACTAACGACCAAGTGACTATTAAGCTAATGTTTGACTTGAGCTGTGATCATCATTGAATCAATTATGTCCATCAATAACTTAGATGCTGTTAACATTTCCTTTTTGATTCATTATTTTTGCATTATAAATCAGCTTTTTGAGACGAATTGGGAATAGATTTGGTTCCTATTCGAACCAAACAAACTAGAAGTAACCCTCTTCTTCACCAACCTTTCCAACTGTAGTATTTCGTACGCATCCCATGATGTTGTAATTCTCGGAACTCTGCAGTCCTTCCGAATCCAGATACGTTTCGTTAAAAGTATCATTGAAAGAATTAATGGAGCAATGTCCTAGTGGGATGTTTCCAATTAGCACATAGGAAAAGCAGTTTCTTAAGGTCCGGAATGATGGCAAATTAGCTGCAGAGCCAATCAGTGAGTATTTCGTTATCAATATTAGCTAATTGTTGATAAAACACAAAAATTGTAATGTCAAGTAACCTTCCAGCATGTTGTTGTCGAATCCCTTAATGTTGATGTCACCAAAAACATTCAAATAGGCACGCTTTCCTGCATGGAAGATAGTATCCCCAAGTGTGTTTTTATTGAACGGGTACATAAGAGCCTCGGATGTAATGCAGTACGTCGCTGTAAACACCTGTATATTCACTGTCAGAAACAGCTTGTGGAAAAACATCAAACTTGACTGATAATAGATGATATTCTGTGAAATCATGGCCAGTGTCGATAAATCTTACCAAGGATTCTACTTGAGTATTAAAATTGATGGAAATAAACTCTTTTATACCAGCAGTAAGAAGATGAAGAAAAACAGGTCAATCGACATCCGACGTATCATGAAGAGCTTTGGTCCAATTTTGCTGTTTATCTCAAACATTCGCATAAAGGTGAAACAGTAGAATGCAAAACACAGTGACGCAACCATTCGATATTGGTGATACTCTCTGAATTTTTTCATTAAAGGTTGATCAGTGGAGCTGGAGCACGAACAACTCTATTTGATTATTTGGAAGGCTTAATCAATTCTCTTCGGTCACTTATTATTGAGAGGATAAAATTATCCATTCATATTCTACAATGAGCTCTCATAAAAGTATGAAAGTTTCAAGGGCCAGTTTATCTAGAGTACATTAAGCACTTACTTAATAGCGACAATTATAAATCAGTCACGTAAGAAATGGCAAAATTTTGCATTGTAAGTCATTCAATTGAATTCAAATACTTCACGATATGAGTAACTATTTGCATACTTGCATACTATATCGTTGTAATGTTATGTACAGATCTTACAAAAAACAATTAAGTCCTAGCCCAGTAAAACCCATATAGTCTACTCACGAGAAATTGTTTAAGTCAAATCGCGTCATGCATGCTGCTGACAATTCGTTCGTCAAATTCATGCAGACATTTGGAACATTCTCGGTGTTGCTTCCATCCACAATTAAATCGTTTGCTCTACAATTTTGTAAATTAACTTCAAACAAATAAAAGAAAATGTGGGTCGACGATACTTGATTCGACATAGTTTAAATTATAAGGCATAAGAACATACTTTTCTTCAAATTATAAAGGTATAGTAAGATCAAGACTAAGATCTAAAACTTCGTTGGCTTAAGAAATATGAATATTTGAAAAGAAACTGAACTCTAAATCTTACTCACGAACAGTCGAGAGCGACAAAGTGGGTGTGGTTAAAGCGCACAGTGCTTCGACCATCTTGAATTTTTACCACTTCCGTGCTGGTCAAATATTTGCTTTAAATATCTTGAATTTTTAAAAATTGTACAGCAGCGCGCACCCTTTCGACATTTTATTCTCTATTGGCTTCGAATGAGGGTCAGACAACTTGAAATAAGCAAAGTAGATGTATAAGCGTCAACTTTCTATTCATCAACTATTTTTACCGTTTTCCACACCTTATTACTCCAATTCTAATGCAGACAGATTTTTTTGTAACCAGCAATGGAACTGCAAGATCCTTATTTGTTAATTTAACAAAATGGATGTTTTCAAATTCTAAACAATGACTCTCACTCACCTCCAATTTTTACAATGTTGAGGATACTCAAGCTTGATCTTAACTTTAATCCAAAACGCAAAGAGAAACATAAGAACGACGATGAAGTCCAATAGATTGTACAGTTTCTTGAAGTGTATGGCAAACTTTTTCGTAAAAGACTGAGTGTGCTTGCCCAAAATCTGAAATAACTGGTTTAAACGTTCCTATATTATAATCAAGAGTTGTTCGACAAACTATAATCCTCCTTTAATCTTTACAACCGTTGTTAAGCGCATATGAGACAAATCGTAAAAAATTGGACATCCAAACACCAAATAAATTCTTAGATTGTTACAAATCTATAAATGAATTTTATAAATGGAATTTGTATGTGCAGAAGAATTTCCAAAGCAGATAGATACAAACCAGGTAGAATTCGACAGGAAACGTGGATATGACGAAAACGAGGGTATACAGGTGAGCAAACTCAATATCGTTAAATGTTTTTCCGCTGCTGTAACCGAGTAGGGTGGCCGTAAACACACCTGTAAACCGAAAGTTTCAGACGATTGAAAATTCATTCAGGTCGAAAGGTCTTCTTGAATATTAGAATATTGAGCGAAATAGTTAAGGCATTTCCATAAATCCTCTCTCTATTCGTCACATATTATAGTAACAATAAAGACAATTCCTAAGTCTATGCGGTAAAGAAATACATATACAATAATCCTTTAAGGAATATTTTCATTATTAGATATCTATAAACTAAGTAATAAGTTTTATAGAAAAAATTCCAGATCTGAATTATGATACACCCTAGACGTAACCAGAGTAAGGAAAGCTTACCAAGAAAAATGAGATAAGTTATCGTGTTCAGAATAAACTTGATGACAGGCGATTTATAAAACAGTTCCAACTTCTTTTTGTTCGTTATAAAAGCTTGAGTGTCTTCCTCCAGTTCACCAGCCTTTTCTTCTAGTCGGCTAGAAAATTCACATGAACAGACTAGTTAATAGTTATTGGTAAACTCTTGTGCAATGGCATTATTATGAAAAGTAAGAAATTTGAGCTCACTTGAGCTGCTGGTCACGAAATTTAGTTATATTTGGATTAGAATACCTATTTGCTGAGGAATCCTCGGTGCTTGATTTAGAGGTGAACGTCAAAAAGATAGGAAAAGGTGGAATGATGCAGAGAAGTACCTTAAAATAATTTTACAGGTTTTCATCATGAAACATTCAACACTTATCGACATCAAAATATATATTCAAACTAAGTATATTAAGTAAAAAACATTGAATTGACATGCAATCATCATGAATTTTGTTTGAACACCTCGAGGGGCACCGCTTACGGCTTCTAAACTATTCTCAATTATTTTTTGAACATGATATCGTATAATCGTCGTAAAATTCATGTAGAATTGTAATTGATTAATTTCACAGCTTCATGTAAAATTGTTGTTGATTAATTTCACAACTATTTGGAAGTTAGATTTCTATACCTACCTTCCACGTGGGAGTGCTAGCATGAATACCACCCATCCATATATCAGTGAGGTAGGATTGGTATCCTACATGGGATATGAAATTCCTACTGCCAGTTATTTTTGCTATGGCAAAAACGTTTAGGTCGCCCCAATCTGAATGTTAATATTTAAAAGTAAATACACAAGCTAATTCTTTTTAGTGCGAATGAAAAGAAGGGCAACAGCTGAATGGGCGTTGATCATGAGGTGAAAATTTAAGCAATTCATGATATCAATACTCGGTCTTTTAAACCTTTTCTCCTTGCAGTAAGGATGTTTGTCCACTCTGCTTTGTCGTAATTGTTGCAACAAACCGTCATTAAACCACAGCTCAACGTTTCAAACTCTCTGGAAACAAGTTCTATAATGAGGGTTATGTGGTTTATTTAAACCTATAAACATTTGCTTGACCAAAAACACAGTGTTCAATTCCTGATTGGAACAACAATTCGGTGCAAAATCTTCATAACGATTTATCCTCATCATAAATAATTTCTAAGACGAGAATTCATTTCATTTACCTTGCTGCATTCTCTAGTTTCTCCGTCATCTCCTCGTCCATTCTTGCCCATTTGTTTTCCATTTTATCGAAATAACTGAAGAGTTTCTGTGCCACCAGTCCAGTAGCTATTGGAGTTTTGCAGTTTTCCCAAAAAAGTAAAGCCATTGACTGATCGTCGGCAAAGCAGGAATAAATGGTCATCATGTCAAAGGGATTCTGAATATTGAATGATAAATATTTAGACTATCATTATTCAATTCATTAGAGTACAACCTTTATACTGTGAATAAAAACGGCCTTGATAAAACTGCATTAACGTACTATATGTTACACATAGATTCAATTCAAACTCTGACCTCAAATGTTTCATTCCCTTGAGCAGTTTTGTTGTATTTTTCATCACAGAGAATACTTGTGAAGGACCCTTGCATGATATGATTTATTATCTCTCCAACGTCCGACAAGGTGACCTATAAAGTGCATTAATCATAACCGTACACTAAACCGAAATTTTCGTTATGAATAGGACTATAATAATTTGTACGTAAGCATATTTTCTGTAACAAATAACCGAAAAGATTTATTAGTTAAATAATAGCAATAACTTTATATAACAGTTGGCCAATTCTAACATCAACCTAGACATCTGATCATTTTCAAGTGTGACAGCATTTCGTCATCGTCAAACTCAAAGCTCATAAGTAAATAACCAAATCATTAGCATCATAAAATTTAGCTTGATCAACGATTAGAAAGCATCAATTTCCTTAGACTAGACTTAACTTACCCCACGCTCAAAATTTTCCTTTCCTCTCCGCACTTCCAAGAGCCTATAAGCCGTTGTACTTGTTCTCAACTCGTTGTATAGTCGAGTGAGGTTTGCTTGCGTTGCGAACTGAAAATTCTGACAGTAAAATCCAGCTTATGCGATGCAGTTCAAAATTTATGAAAAGTATTTTCAACAAAGTCGCTGAAATGATGCAATAGATATAGACAAGGAGTTTGAGAAGCTATCATACCTCTTTCACATTTGCTCCATGGTCGATGAGTAGCTTTACAAACTCTGTTCTTTGTTTGATGATCGAGAATAGAAGGAGACTGTTTAGTTCTTCCGTCTGAAGATACACAAATAATTGTTATACAAGTCTCAAATGAAAAGCAGCCTTGTCCTATAAAAATTAAGGATAGCAATTTTTTAGTTAGTATAACTATATTGGCAATTTGATTTACCGAAAACTTTCTATTCTGTCGAGCAAAGATGGATTCTCTGACGACTTGAGCGTGACCCCAAGTAACAGCAAGTCTCATTTGTCTCATCCGTGTGGCTCCTCCGGCTGAGCTTTTCATGAAAGAAGATAGGATGTAGAAGTCAAGTGGTTGAGGATTGTAGATGCTAAAAACTGTCACCTGAAATGTTATAATGATAATCTCAATACAGCTAGCAGTTTAAGTGCATATGATTATATAAAAGCTTACAAGGATATTTCAATGTGTATCAGTATAAGAGCTTAGTATTTCAATGGTCAGCGGTAATAGAATAGTAGTATTTCGTAACTCAAAACGATGGAGTGGTTACATATACATCTAAGATTTTCATCAAATCCTTACAACTCACATTTTCACGATACGTAGAAATTTCCATCACAGCATCAATCATCTTCTCAACAATGCCCTGAGCACTGTACTTTGAGAAATCTTTTAAAATAAGTCTGATCATCTCTTCCTTACACACATCGGACAATGTTGGCTCTGTGAATATCTCTCTGAAAGATTCCTAAGGTCAACTAAAAAAGGAGTTACTATGATGATATGATCGTTTTTCGTTTGAATGCTCTGATATGCGGTCAACAGAAGCTGAACAAGTGAAAATGAAATAAACTGAATTTTTAAATTTGAACAATATTTGCTTACCCATTCTCTTCTCTTTCAGATGTAGTGATGTTTTCTAATCCATAACAGAGAATGTCGCTAGCTCGTCCACTGCCCTTTAAGACGACCAATATCTTTCCTGAATGCCAGGATCATTGTACCGTTTTTATGCTCTTATGATTCCACTTCTTATTCAACGTTGAAAATATTTTTAAAAATTCACCGCCCAATGGAAATTTCCATTAGACAATATCAATGATATGAATATCAATATGAGAAATATGAATAAAATAATTATGTATATCTATAATATCATGAAGGAGTTACCCTTTCGTAATGTGCTGACTGCTTGATCAAGACTTTGCATTCCACCTTCAATCATGATGGTAACCATGGGCAGAGGAACACCATCTTTTGTGAACATGTTGCAAATCAGAGATTCCAATTCTCCACGGAAGTCTATTTCTATACCGTCCTTTCCGGTAGTACCTGTTGCAGGTGAAACTTTAATACTTAGAAAAAACTTCGAATAAACGTTGAGGAGTTAAAACATTTTCATCTTGATGTGACTACTACTTGATAAATTGATTGAGGCTGTAAAGAATTATACCGTCGTCAACGAGAAAGTGATGGGTATGATGAGGATCTAATGCGGCAAATCCCTTATCTGGAGTGTCGAGTTTGTAATCTACTGCATGTCTGTTTTTCTGAAACATAATATAAGCACATGAAGTTATTTTTGACTAATTTTCTATCTCTGTTTTTCTGAAACATAATATATGCAAATGAAATTGTTTTTTGACTAATTTTCTATCTCAAAAGAAGAGTTTCCCCTTTTCGCCCTTTCACTAATAAAGTTTTCATGAATATAAAAGACAAAAATAAATGTATTTGATATCGAATATTTTTGGATGATCTCTTACTTTGTTCTTATTAAGGAGCATCTCGCGCCGCCATGTTTTACCCCAGTTCCCTACACCAATGGTGGATATTTTACTGGTAAAAACACTCCTTCCAATGACATCACCAACTAGTTTCATTACTCCCTGTTAGTGTTCATGAAATGATTGTCATCTTATGTTAGATGGTTCATTGGTTCATTGCATCATTTAACAACAGACTAAGAAACAGTAAGAAATCATTATCTTCACTGCAGCACAGTAAGTTTCGTGAACTCACGCAGTTCTGTCCTCCAGTGATAAGCCAGGCGTTGGTAGATTTAGCCGCGCTGAGTAAACCTTGCTGGAATGAACCACAAATGTCTTGAGAAACATTGAAACTTTTGGCTCCTCCAGTAACTGATATCAACAAATCTAAAAGAATCTTAATGTTGGAATGTACGAATTTTTTGAAGAATATGCTCATTGCTGATACATACAGTAATGAACACTGCATAGTCCATACGTCATCAAGTCAGTCACAATTGATAGTCATATAAATCGTAATAAAGTAATAAAATATGATCAGATTAGCAACATAAAAATCCTAGTGGTAGGTATACGTTTTAAAAGTCAGGACTAACTTGGCTCTTCCAGTTTCCAAAACTCGGTAAACAAGCGCTGTAATTTCTTGATGGTCTCAGCACGCCCGTTATCAACAGCTATCCTCATGTATTGAGGCTCAGTCGGCATGTCAATATCTGAAATTTTTGGCAATTCGAGGCATGAAGTAATTGTTATAATTAAAAGATGGAATAAATTATATATACAGTTGATTGTTTATTTGTTCTGCCCTTTCTCTCAATAATGATTTTCGACCACATGTCACAATTGAAAAGTATCTACACACTAAAAAGAAAGGCACCACAAAATTGACTATATAACATATACTTCAAAGTATTCTATATATAATTGGAAATTTCAAACCAACCAGTAAAGTTTATTTCCCCATAAGCGTTGTTTTCTAACAGCGTGGTGCAACTAAGCTGGTCCCACTTTGCCTCAGGTCCCATCTCCACAGTTCTCCGTATATGTCCCGACCGTTTGTTGCCACACTTGCAACTAGAAATAAATGTTATATCGTTGTGCTCATGAGTCAAGAGACTTTAAAGTTCAGAATTCTATCGAAAAATTTGAACCACTGTGCAATAGACAGGTGTATTGATAATCTTTATTCAAACTGTTCTCTATTGACTATTGACAAATCTTGAAAATGTCCAGTATGACTATTACAAACTCACATGGGATCATCTTTATTTTCCTTTTTCTTGACGAATTTACAGCACTCCCGGACATTTATATTTCTCCTCACCCAATCGTCGAAAGTTCTCTGAAAAAAAATTTAAAACGATATAAACGAATTTTCAAATAAACTTGTGGAAGTTTGAAAACATAATTTCGAAATAGCAAAACAACATACCTGCTCACTATCTCCGATCTGACTTTGTGCTGCCTTCTTGTACAACCCAAAGGAAAACTTCTCTTTTACGACATCAAATGTGGTTTGTCCTTTCGGAACTTCTGCCAGCGAGATTTTCTTCTTTTCTCCATCTGCATTTTTAGTAGGGCACGAAAATTGAGATTGTGGAGCTACTTCAATTTCAGGACATGTGTTTTCCATCGACTGCTCTTTTTGCAAATTAGATCACTTCCCTCAAAAACGCTGTCAAATATTTAGTGGACATCATTTTTCTGCATGAAGTCAAATGTAAATGACTCATATCTGAACATCTGAAATGATCACAATATATATGAAAAAGATGGAACAAAAATTCAAATCTATTTTTCAACGAGTATAACATCCTCCTGATTCACTAATATAGCGTATATAGCAAACTGTTAACCCCTACACTGGATTCAAAATAGCCAAACCAAAAACAGCTCTTAAACTCATCGCAAACATTACTATGCCATGAAAAGTTCTAAGGAATAAACACAGTCACACTACCGAAGCCAGGTCTTTTGTTTGAAAATCTCGTTCGATTAAGCAAGTTTCGTAGCCGAGATTATTATAACGCCATGTGACGATATAGAACGTGACCACTGCGTTTACCATCCTTTGTAAGACTGAAGAAATCTAATTGGGCGGTAGGTTTGAGTTGTCATTGTACTGCTTAGACCCAAACAAAGAGCTGCATCATACTAAGGAGAGGAACACGTGCAATGCGTGACCAGTTCTTTTCCGAATTTTATCATCGATGGGTGAATATGTTAGTCTGCACCCCTGAAGGTCCACTATTCTACTATTATATGATTGTG
>JH155305.1:15544-35047 GCA_000226015.1 Mnemiopsis leidyi | reverse complement strand
GCAAACATCAATTAGAATCAAATATTCACAATCAGAGACAATCATGTTTACAATATCTCCGGGTACACAACATTTTCAGTGAATTGAGTGTCCGCCATGATTGTTGTTCTACTGTACACTTATTTTTTCCTCTACTTCTAAGTTCATTTCCATATTTCATTTTTGTCCATTAAATGATAAGACCTCAGCCTGTTTACCCCCTGAAAACTACATATTTCATTGATGACACCGGTGTCACGGACGTATTGACTACAGAATCGGGGCTCTAATAAGAAAGCTTAACTTTTTCTGCTGGTAAAAGTGGTGTCAAGGGCTGGACAGACATATATACAAATAAATATATATATATCTGGACGCATTATAAGTAGTAAGATACCTGATTTACATTATTACATAATTTCCATTATTACATGATTTACATTATTATTACCTGATTTGGCCTCTGAGTCTGCGTAAGTATTAGAAAATATGGCGATGAGCAGGTTTATCAACATGATGTTCACAAAGAGGAGATAGAGACAGAGCAAGACAAATGTGAAGTAGTAGTTCACCTGGGGAATGTTTTTAAGTTATTTTTTCATGAACACGTACAGCTGCAGAAGTAGCATACTAATAGATGAATAATGAATATGCTAGTGAAATGTGAAATTTGATTAAAATATTTTCGACTCAATTTTCTTCTCAAATTTTGATCTTAAATTTTTAAACCAATTATACTTTGAGTAAAACAATTTTATAAATATATAAAAATCAATTAGCCGCTAATAATGGCAATTTTGTAACTTTCAACTTAAATGACTCCGCGGCTAATTGATTTTTCAGTAATTTATACATGCATTGAATGGAATAGAGATAGGATCAAATTTTTGAGGGTACAGTAGATGGACCAGGTAATTCCTACAATTACAAGATGATGAGAGACAAGGTGAGAAGGTTTTTGAAAAAAAAGCTCTCAAATATTCAACTGTGCAGACGATGCATTGTCGAGAATAGAATATGGATAAATTTAGTAAAACGTACTATTCTTTCGAGCTTGCGTGTTTTATTGTGTTAAAATTAAACGATTGCAACTTTTAGTACAATAAGTTTGATGAAAAATAGAATTTTAAATTTGATAACTTTAACTTAAGATTTATCACCTATCCCACTGTGGTGATCCGGAGTTCTTCAATTTATCACTAAAATCCACACGTGCAGTAAACCACGTGTTATAATCACGTGTAACAACATTATACCACGTGTTATAATCACGTGTTATAACCTCACCTGTCCCACTGTCGTGTTCCGGAGTTCTTCAATTTCACAGTAAAATCCGTTCGTTTTCTCTGGTTTTTTATCCTTGAACGTGGCGGTCACGGAGTTATTTGTACAATGACCTGATTGATTATTACTTAGATAAGAACAGTATCAGCAAGGTAGACAATCTGACAATAAGTTTATTTCCTATTTTTATTAAAATTTTTAAGAAAATAAGTTGGATTCATTTTATAATCTTGTAAAATATTTCTATTAAGTTAAAAACACTTATGTCAATACATTCCTTTCGATAATTCACTTCCTCTAAGAGTGTTTCGTTACTTACCCTCTTTAAGATTGTTATCAATACCGTCCATGTTTATGTCGCCGAACACATTTAGATAGGCTCGTTTCACAGAGTTGAACACTTTCACTCCTAATGTGTCATCATTGAAAGGATACATCAGCGCTTCAGATGAGATACAGTATGTCATCGTGAACACCTGACAGGATTAAACAGGATTGAATATTCAGGATCTTATTACATTACAGGTAATGTCCTATATAGTAAATCTTGAAAATGTCATTATAGGTACCAACGACTTCATGGCGAGAAAAATTAGTAGTTCATTTGTAGAACAGCAAAATTCCTGGATAGCTAAATAAATAAATAGCGTGATTTGATCAATAATCGATAAAATTTACCAATAATAAGAAGATGAAGAAAAACAGGTCAATCGACATTCGACGTATCATGAAGAGCTTTGGTCCAATTTTGCTGTTTATTTCAAACATCCGCATAAAAGTGAAACAGTAGAATGCAAAACACAACGAAGATATGAGTCGATATTCGTGATATCCCCTGAAATAAGCCGTTGAGTTGAATAATTTTTAATATCAAATAATGATCATTTAACTATTATATTTAAAGCTTCAAGTTGATGTATTATTCTTGGGTGTAAGCGATTAAATTTTTAAGAAATGTGAGGTTTTAAAGGGAACTATAAAGATTAATCTAAAGATCATTTTAGGAGATTAAACATTAACTACCATAAAATCATAAATTGATATACTGCCGTAGTTCCGCCTAGTCTCAATAGTCTATTAATAGTCGTTTGGTAACTTACGAAAAATTGTTAAGATTGTAACGCTCATTTTTAACTTCAGCGCTACTTGAAGATAGTCGCGCTTTTATTGCAAATCCGAACAGGAACAGAATAACTGCTAGAAAATCCAATAAGTTGTACACTTTTTTAAAGTGTTTGGCGAACTTTTTCCGCACGGATTTTGTGTGCTTCGCCAGGATCTGAAAAACGATTCAGTTAAGTTCGATGACAGACATTACCAACACACTAACACAGTATAACACAGTCAATAAAACAAGTCACATCTTCCTAGCAAAAGCAAGCAAGTATAATTAGGCAAAGCAAATTATGAAATTAATAATCACAAACCTGAGCAAGCTCAACGGGAAAGGTGGAAATAACGAAGACGATAGTGTATATGTCTGTCAGACCTATCATATCCTGACTTTTGTCCTTGCTTGAACTGAGCAGCGTTGCCATGAAAACACCTGCAGAAAATCAAGTTACCAACTGGCAACTAAGTTATTAGGTAGATTACATTGTTTAATCATAAAGCACCATTTTGATTGTCCCTTCACGCCTATAGGTTAGTCCTCAAGTTGCAAAGATGAACCACTTCTTAAAATCTAAACTTCGTCCTAAAGAAAACTTACCCAGGAAGATGAGGTAAGTGATGGTGTTGAGGAAAAATTTGATGACAGGTGATGTGTAGTAAAGCTCGAGTCGTTCTCTGGCACTGAACTTTGGAGCTGTGTCCTGCTCGTTTGAGTCTAACCTGCAGAAAAATAAACTTATAAACTTGATCGCACCAAGTAACTGGCTTCTTATTTGTTGAACACTGTCACATGATGGAAAGAAATCCGACATCTCTCCAACAATTCTTGTATTTTTCATTCCCCTAAAAGCTAGCGCCGCTATAGAAAAGTACATTATATGTATATAAATCTGCCAAAAATATTGTTAGCGTTACTTCAGTAGGTTTCATACCTCTTCATAGTTCCATCTTTATTGGTGAATCTTGCGTTGAAAGACAAGAAGATGGGTAGTGGGGGGATGATATACAGTAATAGCTGAAATTTCCACATGTAAGTAAAGTTCTATTTTGCCATCGCCAATCAGGCGTCTTTAATCAAATATAGGTATATTACTGAGATCTAACTATAGTCTAACAGCCAAATTTTAAAGCTTTAAAGAAAATCCAAACAAATAAGCAGTCAGGTATCGTAGTTCACATCATGATGTTTCTATGTATATTTCCTGATAGTCAAGAAATCTTACTTTCCATGTAGGTGTGCTGGCGTGTATGTTACCCATCCAAATGTCTGTAAGATAAGACTGGTACGCCGCGTGGGATATGAAGTGTTTACTCCCGGTGATGTTTGCTATGACGAACAAGTTGAGGTATCCCCAATCTGAAATACAAACTTTAAAGTATGTTTGTGGGTTTGTTACTCAAGTAAAACGCCAGGGATTAGGTGGAACCTTCGTGCTAAATTCACGTCACTAGCCTCAATAAATGTATTTGATTTGTAGTGTTGAAATAGTTTGAAACTTGAAAGTATGTACACCTATCAAATATGCTGAAAATTGTAGGAATACTCGAACGTATGGTCGGAGCTTAAAACTTTAGATACAGTTGGTTTGAAACAACTAGAAAATCTGATACATACATATTACATTACGCATTAATAGTTGGGTAAAGGTGTGCCCTTAAGGACAATAAAATACAATTTATCTCAAATTCACCAAGGATCCCCAACAGTCGTTTAGAAAGATATACTAATGATGATGCAAGCACTCATAGTGATAGTGCTATGGCGCACAAGTGTAAAAAGGATAAGTCTGCAGGAATTGGGACCAACAAATATCGATACATTATTCCCGCCACAATCCTCTCAACAAATTTGTAGATAATAGATTTTACACCATACCGGCATACCTTTCATTTTAACCGTAAGGATGTTGATCCACTCTGTTTTATCATAACTGTGGTAGCAAGCCGTCAGTAAACCACAGCTCAGCATTTCAAACTCACTGAAATACATCATTTATTGATTGTTCGAATTTATGACATGAAAACTGAACTGCTATGTTGCTTTGAAAGAAGCACAATTAATTAAACTTTCTAGATATTACATTTTAACATATTTTCAATGCTGTATTCATAAGATTGAGCCGCACCAAAGATTGATTTTAAAGTTTACCGATTCATCCCGTATTATTTTCATAATGATTTTGTATGACATCTATGACAATTTGAGATTGATTTTTTCATCTACACTATCTACAGGATCATGAGCAACACATAAAGTTAAACGAATTTTAATGCCACGAGATGCATTGGTGCAAGAATGCAAGATTATCACCCGATCATATTGTCAAAATTTGTCTGTAAAATAAGTGGCTGATAAACGTTTTCAATAAGGTCATGCAGTCTTGTAGAAGTAAAATGGATAAGAAGCGAGTGGATGAGTCATCTTTAATGGTACTTATTGCGACTGCCAACTATAATTTAACGACGCAAATCATCATAAAATGGATAATCAATCATAATGCTTCACTTGAGCATATCCAATTAAACATGTAAAGTTGGATCTAGAATTTCATGCTGCTGTATATTTCCCAAATTTCCCCACTAACAATCAAACAGAAACTTTTGAAAGGCGGCATATACACAAGTTATACCTTGATCCGGGCGGAACAGTATATCTGGCAAATTTTCAATGTTAATCTAAGTTAAACCTGGATACTTACCATCGCATATTTGATTGATTTCTATGATGACATTTTAATTTTACGTTGACATTTCAGCTATCTGATTATGATAGTTTCAAATTTATTTTTACAATCTATCCATTGGTGTGAAATTAATTACTAGATACGAGTTTAAATGTTTATCAATATTTCTAAATTAAGAATTAAGTCTATACTCTTCTTGTCAAGAGGGAGTAAAATTCATCTGTTGCTCCACAGTTTCCTACTTATATATATTATAAACAGTTTCCTTCTTATAGCTATTATAAACAGTTTCCTCCTTATAGCTTTTATAAACAGTTTCCTTCTTATAGCTATTATAAACAGTTTCCTTCTTATAGCTATTATAAACAGTTTCCTCCTTATAGCTTTTATAAACAGTTTCCTTCTTATAGCTATTATAAACAGTTTCCTCCTTATAGCTATTATAAACAGTTTCCTTCTTATAGCTATTATAAACAGTTTCCTTCTTATAGCTTTTATAAACAGTTTCCTTCTTATAGCTATTATAAACAGTTTCCTTCTTATAGCTTTTATAAACAATTTCCTCTCTATAGCTATCATTAACAGTTTCCTCCTTAAAACTATCATAAAAACCAACTTACTGTGCAGCATTCTCCAGTTTTTCTGTCATTTCCTCATCCATTCTGGCCCACTTGCTCTCCATCTTATCAAGAAACATGTAGACCTTGTGTGCTACCAGTCCTGTTGCCATGGGGGTCTTGCAGCTCTCCCAGAATAACAGGGCCATCGACTGGCAGTCAGCCAAGCAGGAATATATTGTCATCACATCGAATGGGTTCTGAAGGTTTGAAGAGATCTAAGCTCATTTCACGACTGAGACAGCATAATAAACAAAACTGTATTCAGATAAAGTTCTAGTTTGCTCCTATACATCACATAAAGAACCTTACTCTCGATTTAATATTGCGGTTAAGCCTATGGAGGCATTAAACCAAGTGAACCATGCTAACGATCGTTACAATTTTAGTCATGTTTTCCAAATTTTAGTTATGTTTATTTCTAAATACTATCTACTGTTCCTTGACGCACTACTTCATATATAATATATATCACATATAGAACCTTATATACGTAACACTCACCTCAAATGTCTCATTACCCTGAGCTCGTTCGTTGTACTTGGGATCACATAAGATACTTCGGAATGATCCTTGCATTATCTGGTTGATTATTGATCCAACATCAGATAACATCACCTGAAATATCGTCAAGATTACTCTATGATAAAGTCTCTGGAGTAGAGAACAAAAGAACATCTTAAACAACTGAAATCTTCGAATTCTTGATATCGAACCTAAGCACAGATCAAGAGATTCATTCACAGTAATTCATGGATATTCTGTTTTGATTGCTTATCTGCTTTTCTTACCAACAACTTATTTTCATAGTATCACATCATGAAAAAAATACACTAGTAAACAAGTCAAGAAGAATAGCGAGAAGTTCACGCACAAAGAGAGATTCGTCAGCACTTTTTGCCTTGGGCTTGTTAATTGTTTTGCACTATACTCAACATGTTAAAGCCAATAACATGTTGAGCGAGATTAATTTTTTGCTGGGATCAATTTGGTTGGACAAATATTATCCAGGACTGTACTGATATTTCCTTGATAAGTGGAACTCCATGGTGCAGTTCATCCTTTAAAGTTAAAAAGCTAACTGCTTTTTTAATCAATGTAGCATGGCAACTCGCAAATTGATACTCATCAATAGGTTGATAGCTTTACTATTAAATTTACAACGCTGGATTTGAAAGGAAGCTTTAAGCTAGTGTAACTTATAAATTTGGTTAAGCGATATATTTGAGACAAAAGCATAGCAGGTTCCGTGATAGAGATCATTGACTTACGCCTCTTGTGCTTTTGCTTCTTACGGACATTCTGAACCGCTAAAAATGAACAAAATGCAAAACATCTAAAAAAGTTTACTGAAAACATGCTGCAAGAACCTGTCATTTTCAATGAGAAAATATGAGCTTAATGCTTCAAATTACATGATACTGCTAAAAAATGCAAAGTATAATTTCATTGGCAGTCTTACCCCTCGTTCAAGTTTCTCCTTTTTCCGCTTCTCTTGTAACAGTCTGTACCCTCCGGTACTTGACCTCAGCTCATTGTAGAGCCGTGTAAGATGGGCTTGGGTCACGAACTGAAAGTGTAAAGGTGTTTTGAAAAGAAGTACTTGATTCCAAATTATTGACCATCTCGAAATAGTCAAATGTTAAATGAAAGCAAGGAACAAGACCAAGTCGAGATTATCAGTGGCCAACGTCTAGCACCAGCTCCCAACAGACAAATTAGTTGGGGTTAGGGTCGCTGGCCCAAAATCTGTGGGATGTGGGGCACGATATGATCTAGGACAGGACGACGGGATACGAGGTTATGATATGCTACTTACGTCTCTAACGTTAGCCCCGTAGTCGATGAGTAGCTTGACAAACTCTGTTCTTTGTTTGATGATCGAGAATAGAAGGAGACTGTTAAGTTCTTCCGTCTGAAGATGGCAGTTTTTGTAGCTCCAACATATAATCATGGAAAGTGTTAAATATTTCACGATCAAATTTGTTTATAATTCTATAAAACATTGAGTAGGTCCTTTTGAAATTCGTAATATTCGTAGACAAAGAAATAAGAAATGAAATTTTCAATCGTTCAATAAGTCAAACTTTTTAAAATAGTCGACTCACCTAAATCTATGAGAGCTCATAAACATAAACATAAACATAAACATAAACATAAACATAAACATAAACATAAACATAAACATAAACATAAACATAAACATAAACATAAACATAAACAACATGACTTACCGAAAACTTATACTCCTTCCTGGAGAAGATGAACTCTCTGGCGACCCGAGCGTGTCCCCAGGTAATGGCTAATCTCATCTGTCTCATCCTAGTGGCTCCCCCAGCCGAGCTCTGCATCAGGGAGGACAAGATGTAAAAGTCTAGCGGCTCCGGGTTGTATATACTGAACACCGTCACCTGTTTACAGTTAAAATTATCAATTGTTGTTGGTGTAAGATCAAACGGGATTCAGTGTTGAAGATCAGTCAGAAACTAATCAAGGAACTAACTAACTGACTCAATTTTGCTTATTTCTCCGGTAATTGACAATTTACGTCATTTGATTTTATGGCGATGTCGATTGTCGAATCGTCAAATTGGTGAGTGGATGGATAATAATTTTGCTTGCTATGCTCAAATATTCCAATTATTTCAATAATTGGAATATTATTATCTTATTGAACCATCATAGCAAAGTTATTGCACTTTTGAGCTAAGCAGAAAGACAAATAAAGCCAGATGCTTACAGTTTTCCGATAGGTCGAAATCTCCATGACAGCGCTAATCATTTTTTCGACGATTCCCTGGGCTTTATACTTGGCGAAATCCTTGTCAATAAGTTTTTCCATTTCTGCTCTGCATGTGTCAGTCAAATACCGTTCTTTAACAATTTCACTGAGTTGATTCGTCTGATCATAATAGTAAAAGCAAAAAGAATTTCGGATATAATGGGCTCTCAAAAAGTTTATGCAACACAACTTAATCTTATTCCTTAATAAAGTTATGACCTTAAGCAAGAAAGAAACCATCGTAAGGAAACTGAAATTTGAAGCTGATTATGAAAAATCTTACCCATCTTCCTCTCTTTCCACTTCAATACTGTGTTCAAATCCGTAGCAAAGAATATCACTGGCTCTTCCACTGCCTTTAAGGACGACTAATGTCTTACCTGTGGACAATGGTTCCCCTTAATGAAACGTAACTGAGCGAGCACAAACCAAATCAGGCGGTGTTTACTGACGCTAAAAACCAAATTTTTTAAAAATCTGTATGAGATGAACGCAGAGGTTAAAGAAAATTTTTTCTACTTGAATATTAATTGAGAATTCGTTTGATTTAGGCTATGTTTGGTTGTAAACAAATTAAAATTGAAAATTGTGTTTTAATGAGCGACCATGCCGACCAACCTTTCCGCAACGTGCTTACAGCTTGATCAATACTCTGCATTCCTCCTTCAATCATTATAGTTACCATCGGCAAAGAAACCCCATCTTTTGTGAACATGTTACATATCAAAGACTCCAATTCCCCACGAAAGTCGATCTCAATTCCTTCTTTTTCAGCAGTGCCTGAGAGACGACAAAATGTGTCACTGCGGTTGACGGCAACTAAGTTACCACTTTAAACTGTCAAAGGTTGGTTTACAGCACCGAATTCAACAACAATTATTCTTCTTTTGTTCTGGACAATATCATTAATACCGTCATCAACGAGGAAATGGTGGGTGTGATTTGGGTCTAGGGCAGCATATCCTTTAGCTGGAGCATCAAGTGTGTAATTTACCATCGGTTCCCTTGATTTTGGATGCTGAAAGAGAGAAAAAAGGATAATGAAATGGTTCCCACAATCCTAGATATTTAACTGTGCCAGAATGTCAGAAGTAAATTCTTTGGTCCACCCTGCATCACAGAGTAATACGAAATAGTTGTTCGACACTAGAAATTCTCATATCAAATGTTTCCAGCGGGCAATTCATGTAATTGGGTGGGAACCAGAGTAATTCGCGAAACTATATATATCTCTATAGGCACCAATTACAAAATGAGCATAGAGAAAGTCGGTATTTAAACTATAACTGTTCAGACACTTTTGGGCTCTGAATTAAATTAGTAAAAATCAAATTTAATACCCTACTGTTGAAATAAGGAAAATATGACAAATAAAGAAATACTGAAACACAATTGCAAGATTTATACAACGGAGATGGCACATACACATTTCACTATGTTTAAGGATCATGCAAGAAAGCAAAGAAGACAAACACGGACTTTTTCAAATGAAAAAGTAAGAAAGGCAGAAAAAACGTAAGGAAGATGGTGCAAGGTATCGTAGGGTTACTATCAATTTATGTATTTGCATTATTTTAGCGTTAGATCTATTAAGCTATGAAACGTCTTAATTTATTAGTGAAAGAGTTACTAGTCCTACTTATTTTGAAATGGCTGATGTATGTATCTAGTGAGAAAGATGTTTATTTGGATCATCAATTTAGAGCAAAGCTTTGTCGCTTTATTATTCTTGCATCTAGCGCCATATTTGATCCGCAAACGGTTTAAGAAACTTGACTCCAGCATTACCTTGTCTGTGGTCGTGAAGTGACGAAAAAATATTGCATTTTTTGAATCATCAAAAGACCAAAAATTCAGCCATTATTATCTTATCGAATGGTAAAGAAATTCTTCCAGACAAGGTAAATGCGTTCGAGCCAAAAAGAAAAATGTCCACGCAATTATCAGCTCATAAATGAAGTGATGATCGGCATGACTTACATCATCGGGCTCTCTTTCATACTTAATCTGCGAGTTTTCTTCGATGAATGGCGCGTCCAGCCATAATTAATACAACAATTTTCAATCATTAATAATCAATGACCTTGAGAGTGGTCAGTTAAACTTTAAAGTTTAAACAGACAATTTTTACAGGGCACAATTAATGATTCGATTAAAGTGTATACATGGTGTTTGCATGCGGCCAAAACAGAAACACAAACTATGCCTGAACCTTAAAGGCAAGGCTATTTCTTATTAAAAGTTGTTTTTGTCACATAATATCGAGTAAGCATTTTGGAAAACATCTGATTGGAGCAGCCCTCCACCCTCCTGTAACTCAGCTTATACCCCTATAAAGTATAAGACCTCATATAGCCATACCTAGAAGCAACCTTTAGTGATAAAACTAAAGCTTCCCCTAACCCATTAAAAGCTACCCCTCACATCTACAGTGGAAAACTCACCCTGTTTTTGTTAAGTAACATCTCACGTCGCCAAGTTTTCCCCCAGTTTCCAACACCGATGGTGCAGATCTTGCTGGTAAATATACTTCGACCGATAACATCACCAACAAGCTTCATCACCCCCTGAAAATAAGGTATGAAGTGAGCGGAGGACTGGTTGCGAACTTTAATGTTAAATCACGTCAGCTCTATTCTAACCTCTAATAATTTGATATTATGGGTTGCCTAATTTTTAGATTTCAAAGCACTTTTATCGCATTGAGGATGTATGTCGTATATTGAGGGTTGCCTAATTTTTAGATTTCAAAGCACTTTTGACGCATCGAGGATGCATGTCGTTTATTGAGGTACTCAGGTTCTAAGCTGGTATTGGCTTCAGAGTTACTGATAATTCCAATCCTTTAAAGCTTTAAGAGTGACACGATCAATATTTGATGATAATCAATCCTTCCTTAATGAAATAGGACCATGATTGCTGAAGATCTACACGATTGTTTACTTCTCAACTTACACAGTTCTGACCACCAGTGATGAGCCAAGCGTTAGTTGACTTAGCAGCACTCAGTAAACCTTGTTGGAATGAACCGCAAATGTCATGAGAGACATTAAAACTTTTGGCTCCACCAGTAACTGATATTAACAAATCTGAAAAAAGTTTGGATTACTTCTTCATGATGAAAAACTTGAATGATCTTTTGTTGGGCACCTCCAGAAAGGTTTGATCTAGAAAATATTGTAATGGAATAGACTTGAGTACTTGGTCCCCTGTTAACACCGTTAACAGCTATGAAGATTTCGCTTTCCAAAAAATCCCCGATAGATCATGGACCTGTCATTGTACCCAAGCGCGCAGACAAAGGTGGCTTTTACCCCCCCCCCCCTCGTACAAAAGTTGGCAAGGTGCCAGCAACTGACCTGGCTCATTTAGTTTCCAAAACTCCGTGAAAAGTCGCTCCAACTTCTTGATGGTCTCAGAACGACCATTGTCCACGGCAATTCTCATGTACTGTGGTTGAGTGGTTGTGTCCACGCCTGTAAGTGTAAGAAGTTAACTAGTCTGTATCATTCAATTTCATGGAATATAGAATAACGAAAATTAAAAACACCAGAGTATTGATACATCCATTTATAGCTGAAAGCACGGTGTTAACCCACACGGACCGCCCTTATCTGGCCGATCCCTGTTTACAAGCCGTACTGTAGCGAGGGACCAGATAAGGCTAAACCGGTAAACGGGCATAGTTAAACACCGTACTTTCATCTTGGTACTTGTAAACAACTAGGAAATATTCTCTAGTATTTAAAGATCACAAGACGTAAACTGAGCAATTCAGCAAAATCTAAAGGATCATTCCACATTAACAGTTTTACATACCCGCAAAGTTGATCTTTCCAAAAGCATTGTTCTCGATAAGAGTGGTGCAACTAAGCTGGTCCCACTTTGCATCAGGTCCCATCTCCACCGTTCTCGGCAGATGAAATGAACGTTTGTTTCCACACTTGCAACTGAGAGATTTTGATATAATGACTCTAGTTATTTCTTAAATTGAGAGCACATACAATCATCATATTATGATATGAGCAATCTCATTTCATGTCTTACACTTTGCCATTTTTTTAATCTTGAGCTTTGGATCTTAAGTGCTTAGTTAGACGATATAGATTTATTCACTAACATGGGGTCATCTTTGTTATCCTTTTTCTTGACAAATTTACAGCACTCCCTCACATTTATCTGTCGTCTGACCCAGTCTTCAAATGTTTTCTGAAAACATTGGAAATTACAATTGTGAAAGTTTCACTGAAACTGACTGGTTTATAAATATCGTCCCCTCACAGACCAAACAAAGTATGATGTGTTGATCAATGTTCATAGGATGACGCTGAATAAAATGCTCAAATACATAAACAGTGGTTATGAGGAATTGTGTCAACATTGTAACTACGTTGTCTTTAAAAGTGTTACAGTTGATTAATCTCTTAAATATTTAAGTAGTCAGAGATTAACTGCGTTTATATAAACTATCCAAAACTAATTATAAAACTTCCTAACTCATGACGTCAAAATCATTAGTTAAAAGATTACCCTACTTAAGCTTTGTAGAAAATGCTAAATTTCAGGCAAATAGTGGCGAACGCGGATATTTTCTTTCGCTGTTAAAATGATACAATTGAATTGGTGTTGGCTTAACCATCTATTACTATAAAGACTGTAACAAAGCCAATAGAAATTGGACAGACCACGTTTGAATGAATAAAATCAAAAGGTAAGAGTCAACAATTTGTCCACCTTTTTAAGATTTTCACTCGAATTTACGCCCGGTTTTTTCAATAGCCCAAACGTTAGCTTTTCCATCAATGACATTTTCCCCTGTTCTTCCTGAGAAAGCCGCCTGGCCTCACGCCTTTTTATTATGGCATCCTGGGCAACTATTTTCATGCTTATGCGTGTAGGCCTTCTTGGACCGTTGATCGATGATGTAACTGTTATGTCATTATCAGTTGGTGCTAGGGAACTCCTTTTCTGTTCCACCATATTGTCCTTGTTCTGATTGTTCTCAAACCTGTTTTGTCCTGTGCACCTGTATTTTTGGAGCAAATTGATCAGACCCGGCAGACAAATGTAACAAAAAGCTTGAGATCTTGCTTACAGAAAGGATAGTCCTAAAGTTATAAAGTTGGACACAAATCCTCGGAGGGGTGAAACTTAACGCGAAAAGATGGGCGTGCCAAATTAAGGGGACGCTTGGTCTGGCACAGCTCTATATACAGGAGAAAAACATGAGCTCCAACCTCGCACAGTGCTCCGCTTTATAATGGAGCTGGATACAAAAATATAATCAATTAGGCAACATTGGGAGCTACACAATGCAAGTCTGATATCATTGTTCTCGATCCTGGACGTGAGATGGGTGGTATAAACTTGTAACACTTCTTCGGGGTTACAAAGTTGAGAAGTTGCAACACTCGAACCTTCCTGGTGATGTCAGATCAGATTCAGAGACCGCACCGTCAGAGGGACAAAGGGGCCACGGTTTTATGCATTTTCTGATGAAGGTGCAGTAAAATCTGTACACTTCACCCCTAGGCCATAGGTAAGAGCATCGACCAATGACTTTTGTTTTTCAATTAGTTTGTTTTTATTCTTTAAGTTTACTCTAAACGTTTGCTGTACCGAAGAAATCGAGAGTAGGTACTAAAGAGTCCTGGAACCAGCTAAGCATTTAGAACTCAACCCGAATTTACATGAATCCATGCAGTGTAGAAATCGAATTGTAATGCCACAATGACCAAAAATAAATTGGCTGCACTCCCGCATAATTACATTCAAACAAGAGTTATTGTTATTTGATTAAATTCCATTATATTTATTTCTGTAGAACTAAAGATCGGCTCACAATAACCTAGTAATACAGACACGCAGTCACGCAAAATTTCGCAAAACGAATAATGAACGAACTATAAGTAAAACCATTATAGGTGTTTGCAACGTCAATTACCATTAGTCAAAAATTAGTTAAATAGATTTTTTGCAATACTAACAGTTATTGGAATTCGAAAGGGGACATGTTATGAATAGGACCATAAGGTATGTAAGCATCTTTTCATAACAAATTATTTCCTGTTGTGGGCTATCCTGTTGTGGGCTATATACTTATTACTTATATCCTGATGTGAGCTATATATTTATAAAGGACTATAAAAGTATAAAAGCAGGGGCTATGAAAGTATAAAAGCACGGGCTGCAAGTGCAAAACTAGTTTATCTGCTGTTTGGAAGGCGTTGGTTGAAATTTAGGGCGAATATTGATGTCGGCTAACCTTGAAAATAAAATCAAAGGGGGCTGAAAAAAGGATTGGATCTGAAGTCATATCAGCCATGTTAATTCCCTCCGTTCCTCTTCTTGATTTTCCATAGTTTTCTGATCCTGCTTCTGCGTCAGAGACAGAAGCTCCAAAAAACATCAGACGATGAAGCTATTCTGATCTTTAACCTTGGGTCAATTAATATGCGTAATTCTACTGAAAGTTTAGCAAAAGTGGTATCTTAGTCGTTTTCTTGCAATTCGTGTTTAAATTCCGAACAAGCAACCCCAAAAATTCGTCACAGATGCAATATAAACGGCCGACTAGACGAACAAAACAAGGTTCGAGCGATATCAAATCGAACAAAGAGTCGGTAGGGGAGGAGTAACAGACTAACAGAGTCAGTGTTACCAAGTAACAGACTAACAGAGTCAGTGTTACCAAGTAACAGACTAACAGAGTCAGTGTTACCAAGTAAGGAGTCTCAAACTGGTAAATACACACAGCTGTACAGTCTAGACTCTGATCTCTGCTTGCTTATATGAGTCAACACAACAACTGTTGCCAGGTGAGAGCAGACATTTTATCCGATATTATTCACCGTCTCTGCTTCAAGGAGATAATACCAACTTGAAGAAGCTTGTAATCGATGAAGTCCGGAGGAAGGTTGGGTTTTTGTGCTTTGAGTGGGGCTTAATCAACCGAGACGCTCAGAAATTCAGGCAAACAAGAAATACAGTAAACCCTCGATTTACCGGGCCTCTCGGGGGAAAGGGTTGAGGCCCGGTAAATAGAGGGGCCCGGTAAATAGAATTTGGCCAAAATATGGCCAGAAATAGTAATTTAAGTTTTTGATGGCTATGAAAGGTGTCAAGGATCTCGTGTACCTTTATTAGGGCAGTATAGCATGCTTTAATTGGATACAGAAGGAGCCGTATAATATAACGACCCTGAAATAACAAGCTTTGACATGTGACACGCAAAGAAAAGACGAGAGGGAATTTTTTCTGAAAATATTGATAAATTTCGGGGGAAAGGAAGGAGGCCCGGTAAATAGAGGGACCCGGTAAATAGAGGCCCGGTAAATCGAGGGTTTACTGTACTCGTATAAGCCGTGCGCCCGTGCAGAACTGTTTTGGAATACATTATAGATAGATTAATAATCTTTGTCTCTTTTTCTGATCAAGCTTCAGTAAAAGTAGCCGTTTGCTTCAAATAAAAGCCATATCTGGTTAAATCTGATTAAGGAAACTGATATTTACTCAATCTGAAGATCTTGGTAAAAAGCAGCGAATAACCATCAAAAGCAGTTAAGCATTTACAAATATGTAACAACAACTTAGCGGATTTGGTCGGATGATCATAACATCACACATTCCAATAGGTTAAGAGTATTTTTCGATTTTTCCATCTCTATTTCAATATTTTCTATAGAAAATTTCAACACATCACAGATCCACAAATAAAGTCCTTATAAGGTCTGGTCAATGAGTTAACAATCATGACGCCACATTACAAAAACAAAGAGATGGTGGGCAGGCAAATTAGCCTAAACGCCTAAACTTTATATCCTTATATCGTTTGGTTTAATAGTTTAAATCTTGATTAATTAAACATCGTAAACCCAAGTGCAAAGTTTCCTCAATTTATAAATAGAGAAGCCGCGAAATGCGATTCTATGAGTCATGCAATTAAGTTAGAGTTACAGTAGATCAATGTTTATTAACGTTTGCTTTTAATTGTATCTGCACAAAAACAAGATATTATGGCCACGCTTTTCGAGTCAACGCTAAATTAATTTCGCTTAATTAATTTCCATCTTAATTGCCGAATTTGAACTTAATTGGTTTTATTTGTAAAGTTAGACAGCGTACAAACAATGAATTCTTAGAAAACCAACTATATAACTACCTATTGTCTTTTAGAGGATTGAAGAAAGGACTGCTTATAAACGAAAAGCGAATATCATCAGTTTCATACAATCATACATTTTATGTTCTTTTCTGAGCTTTTGATCGTAAAATTTCACCATATTGTTTACACATTGACAAATTGCCACGAATTCCAGGAATTAACCTTTTTCATAGAATACCTATTTTTGCACACCAATCTTTGATTTTTCTCAAGTTTTAACTGTATGTATAAATTTATTCAAACAATTTTATTATCATTGCTGCATGTCTAATTTGTGTTCAATACATTCAAATTAAAACGTGTAAAGATTATGAGATTAAGATATCGATATAGCAGGATCTTCTTTAGTCTTTACTCACCTGCAGCACATAGTCGAAGATAGCGTTTTGTATAAGCAGTTTATTTGGCGGGAGTTCGCACATCTATACTATATCCTTAACGATTTATCAATTCTCAGAACTCAGACTCTCGCGGTTATCTTTATTCGAAGTCACGACGAAGACGCAAAAAATCAATTTAAACGCTAGAAGTGAATTGTTTATAGGCGATTGGAGCTAGGTTTGCAATGAAAACAAAGAAAATATTCTACGCACTCTGAATTGAACGTTAAGCGCTCTTAGAATTTTCAGAGAATTATCTCCTCCTTACCTGTTTATACTTTATATATATACAGTGCATCAAGCTGTAAAGGCAATTTACGGCCTGTCAACAGATTGTATGTCTTGACAAATGATGATAACCTCACAAGAGACACTATATAGTTCCGCCGAGTCAGTGTCCGGACGGGCATCACATGAGACACTAACTCTATGTTATATTTAGGTACTGTGCTGTGCCCGGATGGACTAAGTCTCTGTTAAACTCTACATGTTTCAAACAGACAATCAACATGTTTCAAACAGACAAAGTAGCTTCAAATTTGCCTTTTCTCAGAACATCAGTGATGCTAAAACTTGCTAAGTTTTTGACATACCATGTGATGTGTTTGTCACTAATTGATTTTTCAATATAGAGCTTCCTTGAGCTTGGGTTTATAACTCCCGATGTAACGATTTACGAACTCATGTGATCGGATTGTTTGCTTAAACACGCAAATTGATTTCAAGAATGCAACCCTCGTTGCCTATCACCATTTCGTATTTTTGTCTAAAATAACATCATACATCATTGTCGATAAAGATCAGTATCAATAAAAAGACCTGACAAAACCTGAGTTATATTAAAGAATTCGTCTTAAAGTTAATACATCAATATAATATACTTGCCTTATTCATTCTCTCAGCGAAGGCACTCTCAAGGTTTATAAGAGTGGGAAGGTTGCTTGAAATAACAGCCGGATTAGAGAGGGCCAAGCATTCTTCCTTGTGGCACCCCATATTTATAGACTCATCAAAGGTACTCTGCATGGTTTCACTCAGGGTTACCTTGGCTCCGTTTTCCCGAGCAGTGGAATAGTTCCTGTTTCCGTGCATCTGTAATCCTTGAGGTAGGCGAGAGGTGAAGTCAGAATTGGGGTGAGGAGAAACGTTCATTGGGCGGACGACAACTTTCGTTGGAGACATGTCGTCAAGATCCCAATGCAAAAACTTCTATACAGAGAACTACAATTAACGTTTCCATTATACATCAAAGATTCGTTTATATGGTTGGAGACCGGTGTACATTTCAGGATCCGTAGATCTCTAGTCTCAAATAGAATTAATTCAGTGGCAATTAGGTACTTCGTATGTCGGGCTGCTATTGGAATTAACAGTGTTATGTTCCACAAGGGACAGAGATCTCTCAAATTATGATCTGTTGGCTCCTAGATACCTTAGTAGAGGCTTAAATAAATAAATGGCGATTGCCGTTAGCGATCGTATGCAGTGGCTGTCTTATAAGAATAACTGCGGTCGTCGCTATAATCAATATTAAAAAGGTAATCAAAAAAAGATTTGGCTCTCTATTTTCAATAAGAACTTATGAATAACGGAGAAGTTAGTTTTCACGATGTGTCACATGATATGTCATATGGAGAGCGGTATTTCTGGGGAGTGGTCACAATTTGTTTCTATCGTATAACTGTGATTGAGTATTGATCAATGACAAGTCGTAAAGACCAATCGATTTCCATCAACGTTGTCACATGTATATTATGAAAGATTTGAGACCAGCTTCCCCAGAAATACTGCTCTCAGATAATATTCAATATATTTTTTTAAATTCAATATTAATTCAATGGATTACAGGATTACACTTGATCGTATAGTTCATTAGTCAGAATCACTAGTACTCTAGTACACTGTACAACAAAGCGACAGTTGTTTTATGTCCGTAGTAAATCCAATCAACATCTAATTACTATAAACGCTTAAGACACAATAAAACGATAATTTACCGCACCACATATAGAGAAAGAAAGAGATAGGATATTACTCTTACTGACAAAAGTTTAAGGGGGAATTGTAGCAAACAGGGGTTTGTGGAAGCTAGACAAACTGACTGTACAGGAACCTAAAGCACCCTAACGGGCATCAATTGCACCACTTATTTTTTTATTCTAAGATGACGCATTTTTAAAAATCGCAAAAAGAAAATTTTTCGAGAATTTGGAAATTTTTGGAAAATTACATTGCATGAATAAAACTCAGCCGTTTCTAGTTGAATCATGCTGAAAATTTGCACGAATTTTATTTATACCTTTGTTAAGTCAGCTGTAAAAATTTCACGAAAAACTAATAAAAGTTGATTCAATGGCACCTGTCCAAAGTCGCCAAGTCCCAAAAATTTCTTTTTAATGTTAACTAACTTTGAAAATTTGCACACGCTACTGTGAAGTGTCAAGCACTTTGCACACAGTAGAAGACAGCGATAGAAACATTTTGATAGCTATGAAAAGTC